>DWEI01001059.1:0-18040 GCA_018245875.1 Mysoria ambigua | reverse complement strand
TGTAAGGATAGAGATATTTGGCACTCCGTGCTCTCTGCCTACCCCGTAAGGGACTCGGCGTGAAGATATGTATGTATTTATATTACACTATGGAATAGGTGGTGGCCCTATTGCCATACATCAAACACATATCCAGACTCCAAACCACTACTAGAAAATCTAAATTAGAAAAATTTGTTACGATTGCGCCATTAGAATTAATATTGAATAGAATTAAACTAAGAACCTTCGGAACTTGCAAGCAATATGATCAACGAGGTGGTCATGTAGATAAATCTAGAATTTATCTTATGAATCATCTTCTAACATTCCACAAGCATTGTAATTCAATTAAAACGTTTGCCATAATATAACATCGTGCATTTCATATCATTTATTAGATAAATTTATATTGCTTTGACATTTTAAATAACCTATGCTGTGTAAATCCAATTGACTGTAGCTACATCGTATAAAACTATAGCATAGCACAGGGGTTCGATGCGCGAGGATACTTACGAATGCCTCTGAGAACATCGCCCTCAGCGTCGGCGATGGTTTTGCCCTGTTCCTCGGTAATTTTTGCCGCCAATTTGCTCTGGTTCTCTCTCAGTAAACGGGCGAACCTAAAAACATTATGTTACGAAATTTTAAAAAGAGATCTTCAATTTTCGTTTCATAATAAACACCTGGTTCAGTTATCGAGTTCAATTAAAGTATATGACGTTACTTATAAGTTTTAGTGTAAAATAAAGGGTATTATACATTGCAATGGTATTGCGTTTAAAGACCTTACGCACCACATGTAAATATTTGTTGAAATAACTGATAAGTCCCTCCAATAACATGTACACTATCAACGTTAAATAATATGCATCAGAAACGATACATCATGCAGATGCGATAACGAACTATTTGCTACTTTACTTTTATTTATTTAATATCTCATTTTTAAATAATACCTACTAATAATACAACAGACCTAATCCAATTTATTAAGTCTTTTTGGTTATACTTTTTAATTGGAATAGCCTTTGTATTATTGAATACTAACTAAGGTCTCTATGCTCGAATCAATCTTATTTAAATATAATTTAATATAATGATATCAACTAATAATAAAGATTTCGCTGATTATGCACAAAAAATCCGACATAACCGCTTCAATAATCGTACAGTTTTAGTTAAAACTTATTGCTTATATTTTAATACAAACAAAACACGTTTAATTCAAGCCTCATAATGGTCATTATACACGCAGCAGAGGAGCTAGCAATGAACGCACGCCCCGATATCGTTTACAATTTAAATCGTCAACGACAAATCGTAACGACAGGACGTCGCTCCGTGCCTACACTGCGATCTGCACAGCGACTATTGCTTGCACCGCACGCGAGCTATTGTGTTCACTGCGACGCAAGTTAAAATGGCATATAATTAAATGTTAATCGTACGCACTTGAACATCAGTTGTTGCCTCGTCATTATGGTGCTCTGGCTCCATGATTTGTACGCTCTCTTCGCCGCTTCTAATGCCGTGGTCAGTTCCTGTTGCGTCGTCTCCGGTACCCTGAAAGGATGTCGTTAATTTCAATCATGGCCTGCCTCTAAAATGTTCTGGCGAACGAAGGACAGCAGCTTGGACGGCACCAGAGGCTGTGCACTAGGGTCCTCATGCCCATCGTGGGGATTATGGACAGGGGTCACTCCGCGCGAGACTTATCACCAACCACGAACTTAAGTTGTTGATGTTGAATTACATTAACATTTTTTTTTATGGAAAAATTGTATTATTTCGGCCCTTCAAAATTATAAACAGCTACATGAAATTTAACTTTTTTTTCCACTCATTAAGACATTGATTATATTAACATTAATTCTAAATCCTTACATTAATATTTCATATTCTTGCTAGTGTAAAGAGAAATTAATCCTGATAATAGGAGTAACTTTTGTAATAAAATTACACTTATGTAAGAATAGAATAAAAATGAGCAAGGTTAATAAATAATCTTTCATAAATAAAAAATCTGTGTAAAGTAATCCCATAATATCTTGAGCTAATGAGATGATAAAGTATGTAGTTTTAATTTGAGATATGGAACAATGAAGTCATTATCTTATGTGACGTTTTTGATAAGAATTTAGAACAGGTGATATCTCTCACATGTGGGCAAAGTCATTTGTGTTACTAAGAGAACAAAATTCCTATGGGATTCCTCTTAGTTGTACTATGTTTGGTGACATTAAAAATATTAACATCTGTTTGATTTTGTACCCTACCATACATATGAACCATGATGAACTCTCATAGAAGATATTCCCAACATGCTTTAATTAGGCTTTAATGATAATAATTACGACCCATTATTTAGTAAAAATAGAATATAATTTGGCTGCTCTATTCATCAAGAGGCTAAAAGCTCAAGTACTGATCTTAATAATAATAATATTAAATATTTGACACCCAGGTGAAGTACTACTTAGTTTCTCTAACTTGCAATTCCTAGTAACCATTTCAGCATCTAAATTTGTGCCTGATGTAATACATATATTGTAGCTGGTAAAATGTGGCAGAGTACTCAATTCTGTCTACCTCTGTACAGATTAAATGTGTGATGTTACATTTTATAACAGAGATTCCCAACCTTTGACATATACATCTCTAGTGGTACAGAGTTCCATTTGCGGGGATATGAAAATTATATTGTTAATGACAGAGGAATGCAGAACATTCCCACGATTCACCAGTTACATTTACGTCCCACTATGGAATAGGTGGTGAGCCTATTGCCATGCATCAGGCACATTTCCAGACTCCGAATCACTACTAGAAATTCTAAATTAGAAAATTTTATAGTGTTCGACCCGGGACCTCCTGCTCGGCAGTCGCACATGCAACCAACACAACCAACGAGGCAGTCAGGCAGATACATACATACTGATATGAATACAAATTATATTCTCAAACCTGCTAATAACTTCATTTGTTGCAGGGTTGGTCAACTCGATCCATTTGCTAGTCTTGGACTCCACAAATTGACCATCGATATATAACTTTGTAGTTGGTGCTGTACTGCTGTAGTGTCTATGCAAAAGGAGACGTGACTGTGGGATAGAACATTTAAAAATTTTATGTGACATAATGACTACAGCAAAATACTCATTTATAGTACATATAAAAATATACCGTTTTGCTCAGGCCAAAACTACTACAGTTATAAGATTTGTCAGGTTAATGCACAATATTTGGACTATAGTGTTGTAACTTAGCCCATTTGTATTAAGTCTATACATTGTATTTTGGTATACATATATTAAGTGAATTATTGAGAAACAATAAAAGTTTGATACATATACCCAGAGTGGAGATTATGGGAGACTATAGCCACTCCGGGAAAGTATATGTCCAGTAACAGAATGCAATAATAAGATTATCGATACAACATATCTTGCAATGAATATACCCAAAAACTAATTTTTAGAAATAACCCAAATATTTTTTAACAACCAAGGTAGATACAATTTACTAAGCCTTTAGGTATCATATCATAAACGAATACATTTGCAAGTGGGTTCTACTTTGGTGAGAAAAGGACTGTTACGCAAAATATTCCTGTGAATTATTGAACAACATGATGAAACGCTTAAAATACAAAACAACTGCGCAACAGTAGTGAAGTCAACTATGAATAATGTAGCCAGTTTAAATACCAAATTACTTGAATCATGTTATAGTCTCTGTTTATCTCGAAACCATTCTCATGGGAGCTTTCCACTGTAAGTTGGGAAACACTCAAATATCTGTACCTATTCTAATGAGTGCTTCATTTTTTAGTTAAGGTTACGTTGGAGCACTTAAAAATTATAGTGACATTGCCATTTTTAAACTAATTTTCAGTTAACATTTTATATAAAAATGTTTGAATATTGACATATACGTTGCAGAAACTTACTTCATATTTTAATAACTTCAGCATTGCAGAGGCCATGTTTTTTATTATAGTACACAATTCTTCACAGAACGCGCGCTTTCTACACAAGTTCGGGCCCCAAGCAACTGATTAAAATACGAATCTGATATTTTGACCTTGAAATGATAAAATTATTCTGGCCGTAGTCGACCGCCGTCAATTCGCCGGTGTTTTGATTATATTTGCTATTACGTTCCATTCCTGCCGATAGAATTCTGAAATATTAATAAGTCTATAAAATAACCTAACAGAATATATACTGAGCAATTTTAAATTTAATACTGAGCCAATATTTTAATTTAAGGAACTAAAAGTCATAACATGTTTTTATAATTAACACTTCAATATAGATTTTGCATTGACATATTGATTATGTACATAATAATAATATAAAAATAAAATTTGTAATTTCGGCTGGTTCTAAGTCGATATAATTTTAAAACTATATAATGAAAAAATATATATTTATATATTAGCGTGTATATTTTTAGTGCATATTAAACACATGTCTTAAATAAAAGATGTAGGGTTTATAAAGATCTCAAAGATTTTTATTGAACATAAAACATTTTTCAAAAACTTTTATTGAAGATAAATGAATAAAGAGTAAGCTCACAGTATGAATAATGAGCAATAATAGTTTAGTCTTAATAATGCATTAAAGTAGAAAAACTAGATTTGTGATAAAAAATTGTGTTCATGTTACATTAAACTTCTATTTCATTTGTACTTTGTATTTTATTGCGCTGTAATCGGCAATAACGCCATCTACTGACTAAAGTTTAAAATTAAGAAAGCTTATAAAGTAAATTTAATAATAATACAGATTTATAATACAAAAACACAAGATCGAAATAAATTCCGTTGTTGTTTCAATAGTTTTAAAATTCATTCATTTACCATCCGACCATATCCCTAACAAAACGAAGAGCTGAAAGGGACCAAATGTTCCTATATAAAATTTTAAATAACTATGTAGAATCACTCTTTTTATTAAGTTACATAACTTTAAAATGTCCCCGAATCAACTCGCGATGCAAATTTTGTCTTCCCCTTACCAAAAGAAAATATGCTCGTAATACATTTCTGCATAGATCATGCTTATATTATAATAACCACGTCTTTAATGTCAATCTGTTTTATTTTAAAATTGGTGAATATAAGGAGCCATAAAACAGGCGATAAAGGAAAGCGAGTCAAACTACTTTTTTTGATGTATTTTGTTTTATTTCACATTTTAAACAAGCTAAAGTGTGTAGCTAATGATGCTCTAAATTTTTAATGCACTACCAACCTACCTGTACTAATAAGCAGTGGAAACTTCGCTGATATACGTACAAAATTCCTGTATCGTAGATTTAATGTATTACCATATTGTTTGTTTCAGAAATAAAAATAAATAAATAAACATAAGAATAAATTTTAGAATATTATGATCGTAGCATATATAATTTAGAATAATATATTGTTTGTAACCAAATCAGTCATATGTAAATTGTCATGAGGCATCATAAAAAATGTAATTAAAAATGGTACTGTAATTGTTTACTCTGTAGAATGAGGAAATTTCCATAGAATTGTAACTTATATACATAAACCATTTCCGTTAGCCTTAGCGCAGATGTGGTACATAAAAACGCTTAGTAATTATTAATTAATGAGGTGCTCTCAGGAATCGGAGCGAAATATTATAATACGCAGACATCAACTTGGCAATTGCGAGGAATGAGCCGTATTGCCAAATTTGCCGTACATTAGGCACATACATCGAGAATTTTACTAGTGTAGAATTCTACTAGTGTAGTGTACTCAATAGTACCCGACCCGGGAGATGAGCCCGGGATCTCTAGATCGACACTATCGCTAACAAACACCAGCTTAAGGAGGTAGAAAATTGTTCACTATTAGAAAAACGATTTTACTAAAAGACGTTGGGCCTACAGTCACTATTCTGGAGTTACTTGAATGATATTAGTTTGAAGTCCGTAACATCATGTAACTTATAATATTGATATTATTAATAATAGAAGATTTTTTTTTATCAAATCCCTTATGAATGTATTGCAAGACAGACAACGGTAAAGAAAGGCAAGTCAGCGAAACTAACTTTCAGACTAGATATCAGTTATCATGTAACCTGAGTATTCCCGATTTGACAGCTGTTCACCGGTGAAATGTGAAATTTGACGTGTAATAGAATCGAACAGAGTTCTCTAGTGTCTTGCTACAGCCAGGTTAAGTACTAGACTCTGTATTATTATTATTATAACGCCAAATCAGTCGCGTCTAGGGTGCACGCATAGAGAATTTAAATTCCTCAATTATTTCATTTAATTCCTGCCTTACCTAATGGCATCTTTGTACGACAAACAAAAATGTTGACATTTAAACTAAAAATAATTTACTACGTTGGTCAAAGAGCTGTGTGATGTCCGAATTGACTTCCATACCTTTTCGACATTTTTGCAATAAAAGCTTTAGGTATATTAAAAGTATTAGAAAAATACTGTATAAAAATATCATTGAAAAGATTTTGTTTCAAATGTATACATATATTTCATTGAACGTACAAAAATTAATAATTTAGGTAAGAATTTAACAAATTTTAATTTATATGTCATTGATAATCATAATAGTCCAGAAATTTTTCATATTCCTTTTCACTTTATGTACTTAAGTAATACTTATGAAACTAAGAGAATCGCAGCAAAACAATTTAAAATATAAATAAAATCATTGCATGTTTTATAACGTAAATATTTGAAGTTGATAATTTACATGTTTAAAAATCCATTCCGCCTACTTTATGCGCAATTGCCTATTCACAACACTGAAAGATTGGTTTGGTAAGTTTTTGCGTAACGTCCGCATGCATAAGCACTTACATGTCCTAATCACAGTTAGGTAACCGTAAGAAGTACTGAATTTATGATGTAAACAGTTATTATAGATACAATTGTTACTACTAAGCAACAGTCGGAAACGTATATAACAGAGAACATGTTAAGAACATAATTAGCTTTTTTATATGTCAAAATATAAAAAATACTTAGAAAATATCGAAAAGTAAATTAGCAATATGCCGAAAACTAAGTAAGCAATATGAAAAAGCAATAAGTACTCCCGATTCGTTTATAAAACATGAAAACAACGACTTGCAAAAAAAAATGGTAGAAAAAATAAAATATAATATTAATCATTTAATTGTTTCAACATACCTTGAAATGTGTTAGTATTTACAACAAACATAGAATGTTTCAAAAAAAAGTCTCTCCGGCGGGGAATCGAACCCCGGTCTCCCGCGTGACAGGCGGGGATACTGACCACTATACTACCGAAGATATGTCTGTTGATGTTAAAATTTATGAACTGAAAATAAACGGTAAAGTTTATTTGTAGTTGCGTATTTTTTTAATAAGGAACTAAAATCTTAAGAAAAACTAAAATCTTAATTAAAATATAATTTGTCTAATTTATAGGAAAAAAAACATAATTTGTATTCAATAAGTGGTGTCCGTTAATGACGTGTGGATTAATTAATTTGATGGTAAAACATGGTTAAGTGGTTTCATAGAATGCAGAGTTTTAATATAAATTTACGTACACAAAATGTGCCAAAATACGTGCCAAAATGATATATGTTTAACCCTCAGCCTACGCTTCAGGGAACCCAGGGGTGATTAATGGTATCTGAGCAAAGCAATAGTATAAAATCAATTTCAATAGTGAACATTACTTAAAAAAGTTTAATTACCATATCACACATCGCACTGACGAGGTAACCGAGTATTTTACATCCGGTGGGGTTGGCGGGAAACGGGGACAAGGGTCCGTTGATTGTCGAACACTGCTCGCTCTGTTGATAAGCCCACACTTGATCAAACATTCAGTCGCGCTACTTAAATATGTGTATTTAGTGTGCGATAGCAAGATATCTTGTAGTCGGAATGATGAACTTATCAACAGAAGAGCTTAGAATATAAAAAAAACTGTTTTAATTCATTTTTTCAAATATCATATTCTACTTACTTAAAATTATAATCATGGAATTTTCTAGAAATCTACCTCCAACTAGCTCTTGGGTCTAACCTCGCACCTCTTTAAAAATATATTCTATGATCGTTCCATGCGGTAACAGGCATACGATAAAGGGACCGTTAGGTAGTAAGGATGTACAGATTACGTATTGTTAGTTATAATAAAAGTCAAGATAGAGATAATTTTTTATGGCAATAATTTGTTTTTGTATAAAAGTGAATTCATAATGGTGCTAGAGTTAATTTCATGTTTATATATGTATTTATATTTACCATGATTATATCATTTTGATTTTGAAGAAATCAAATTAAAAAACGTAAAATCAGCCATTATTATGATACAGCTTTATTTTTGTTTTAAAAATTCTTAGTAAACAAATATTCATTTGTTTATTAACAAATATACATTACACATGCACATTTTTTCTATTTCTTTTCTGAAATACACAATACACCTTCGGTTGCACGTTGCAATTTATTTTATGAAAATTGATACCTTCATTGCCTGGGACAACGCATTCTTAAAACGCTAAAGGCGACGTGGAGGTCCCGCCACATACACACGTGAGTATTTATATTGTAGTTTATTTTCTCATTGAATGATTAATCAACATCATAAAACTCGAGATACACATCGCAAGGTTATTTGTGATCATATGGTAAATGGAACATTAACTTTGCATAACTTATTATTAAACGATGCGTCATAAAACGCCGAGAAAAATATTCTACGCCGTTATAGTGCAGTGGAAAAACAAATTTACGAATGTATACACCTGTAGATAGTTGTAACACACACAGATTAACTAAGATCCGATCATTTGTGATCAATGACAGTTGGCTTTATACCGTCACGCCAGGTTTTTTTAAAGGGGCATGCAGAAAGTATCGATTGCCAAATATCTATTTCTCCACAGACCAGACGAACCGCTTCTCCATTCATCGCTCTTCTCATACACAGATTATTAATCAATCATACCTCAGACCTCACCATTAGTTATATATGGTAAAACTGAAGAAAAAATATATTTTTCTTATGTAAAAATATTGTCCGATAATTTTGAGGAAAATTCCATTAAACAATGGGCATTCATGACATATCCCGTCACGGATAGTAACACGAAAAATAACGAGTCACGTTGACGGACGCCTTGCAGTATTTATGTCACGTTCACATGTGTAGATAAAAAAAAATATCCTGTTGTCTATGGGTCAACTTCTACTTGCCAGGTGACTGTACAGGAATCGTTACATGACCGAATGAGGCTTCTTCATTCAGCCAAGCAAGACTAGAAAAGTCTTTGTACATTTGTATCTTGAAACAATTTCACTGACGTAAGATTTTCATTAATACGGTCGCTTTGGCCACTTTTACTTTTACTTCGCTTACGGAAATCGTTGACTCTGAATCGAGTTGCGATAAGATTTTTAATAGGTTCAATTTATCATGCCATGTCAAACAGGCGCACTATTTACTTTGAGCTAGTTAGAATACCTGATTTTCTATTAACCACCTATCGTCTTTAAGCATCAACTATAAGCTTTATGAAGCGTTATGATCAACGGCATCAAAGCCGATCGGTCACTGAATTAAAATCGGCACTTTCCACTGAAGCACTGAAAACAAGATTGTGAAGTGTGCGGCAGACGTAAGTATAGGTCGGTTGATAAGAGGGTCAACGGCCCAGCTATCGGTCACGCACGGCGCGACCCGTTGGCGAATGACGTACATACACACAAACACGACACTGCATGTATGTTGAATTTTAATTTTAGCACCGTGAAGTTAATGTTCTCGAGAAACGCGATGACAACATTGCAACATCGCCGCCTCACGAGTAAACAGCCGCTGGGCTAACGCACGACGGAGGAAATTGTACGAGTAATCCGTAAATATCAGAAGTGTCGACGTTTATTCATTCATGCCAGTGAATAAACTTCGAAAGCAGACCACGGAATAATTTGTAGAAGTGTCCTAAGATACAACGCGAATGAGTAAGCGTATTGAAATGAAATAATCAGATCAGTTACGTAAAATTTCATACGAGAATATAACTCAATATTGTTTATTGTTCATTTTCTTATAAAAGTAATGCGCAGTTGCGTACATACATACAAGTAATATTACTATTCTTTATATACGATATACATATAATTATGCAAGTAAGCACTCGTTCGCCTGTGTCGTATAATTGATATCAGCCTATCAAGTCGTTTGTAACACTTACTTATGATTATAGTAAAAACTGATTAAATGTATGAAGAAAATATAATTTTATATAACACAATACTTGTAGTGACATGTCGTGTACTCATAAAATGAAACGATTAAATAATGTGAAAAGGTTAACAATATTTGAGTAAGGTAGAACCATAGTGATCCAAGTGACATTTTTCATTATATTTACAAGTTATACGTTATTCGTTTCACTACAACAAGTCCAAACGCGTTTACCTTGTATTCTCACTAAGTTAAAATTGTTGCTTGGATCACTATGGTTCTACCTTACTCATTTGTGCTTTATTAAATAATAGTGACATAAAACTTACATATGTCACCCGTTATTTTTGTGTTCCTTTTATAAACCAACGTAAACCTTAGTATTACTATTTTTTAAATTATTGTCAAGACTCCTGCAGCGTTTAAGTTCCTGCATTTAGGCGGTTTATTTAAAAATGTGCTTGATTAGTTTACAGCTAACATAATAGATGGCGTTAGTAGTTTCACCGACGAAACAGACCCAATAATTTTATTACATCCTATTATTTTTATCTTAATTAACTTACGATATTCTTTCCGTATTTTGATTGAACCGAACCCTTATTAATGAATAAACGAGTTTAAATCTATTTTAAATGAAGATTTAATCCTGTCATAGAATTCAAATGTATCTACGGTGATTGTCCACGTTAGTGTAATGGTAAAACTTTGTATACAATACGATTATATTATGTAATGACCGCTTAACGATTATTAATGTTATCTGCTGTAATATTGAAACGTGTCGTGAATATTGCCGGTTCGATGGTAGCCGGGTCAGCGTTAGATAACCTAGGTAGGTACGTCTAGCGTTTGGTTTATTTTGGTTGAGCGTTTGCATCTGCATTGTTGAAACGTCCACTCATAATATCTCAATATATAAATGGTTATTTATTTTAATATAGTATTTTAGGAGGTTGATTAAAAATATCATGATAATGAATCCTTTTTTCGTTTCACTTTTGAAAGTACGTATTCTTTCTGAATGAGATAGGTTAATAAGGCTGTAAATTGAAAAGTCGACAAAGCTTTTTGAGCCACTTCTTTTTTGTAAATTTTATAACGGAAGTGTTGACCACTCATACCACATTGGCCAGTCCTTGAATAACATGTATTTTGATGAACTGTTAAGCAAAAGTTTAACGTACGAACGCACACAGAATTGTCAACGTCACAATCGTGTGCACAGTGTCTGATAACGACACCCAGGGGCGCTAAATGTTTTATAAGCCAATAAAAACAGTTTAGAATAGCGTGCTAATCGGGCATTGTTTCAGATGGGGCAGCTTACGCGACCGTAATCCCAGATATGCGTGTACAAACGCAGATAAAATGGAGCGTTATGTGTCACACACTGTTCATTTGCTGTTTGTTGTATACTCGTAAACTAGGATAAGAGAGATGACACGACGATCACGTAGACGAGTGCGTATTTGTTAACAATGTCGCTGAACACCTAAATAAGGAAGTCCCAGCCGTTAGCACGCAATACAATTCATATAATTGTTCATAAACATGTAACACATCATTTCTTACTTTGTGACGCGTGTAAATAATATAATTACGGCACATTCACCGTACATCTCGTTTCAATGACAGCATAATATCGCAGATAAGGAAATTCGTGTTGACATAAAATACAGATAATTAAATTTTGCCGTGATTCCCGTTAATTGAGAATCTATCCCGCGACGCAACTAGGTCCGCGTTGGCGCGGGGCGCGCTATCAAAGCACAATCTCGACTCGATACATTCTCTATTTCAGGATAGGGTCAACGACCACTGTATCGCTCATTTAGCTATAAACAAAGTTTATCGAACGCACCCACAACAATACAATAGAATAGTACCGAACGCCGATAAAACCACCTATAATAACCGCGAGGCAGTTTCCGAACGCACTTAGAGCCACCACACACGTTCGGCTCACGTGAGTGGTACGAATAGAAATGTGCTGGATGGTATTTTCCGTAAATAAAACGGACGCAAATACGCTGTGTTGCATCAAAAGTATCATTAAAATATATCGTAATTATACCATCACGCCAGGTCTGATACGGTGCTAGATTCACTATTTTTATGTACCTGACATGTTTTGTCCAATTTTGTTCTCTATAATTTATTATAATAAAACAATAATTCATAGTTAGCACCAAGAGAGTCGATTAGATTAATCTAGGGCGATATCTAAATGAACTGTGGTTTATTTACGCTAACTCCAACTTGATCAGAATGGTTTTCTAAGGCCTTAATCCGTTTCATTCCGTAAGGAGATCACAGACAAAAAGTTTAACGATGATGTGTGTTAATATCACTGTGTGATTCTACAACAAAGCATTGTTACCGAACATGATAATGTCGTCATGTAAAGGTAAATCAAGACACATTATTGCACTAGACATTATGAGATTACTCCCACACTCCCGTTCGAGTTTGGCTCCACATGTTTATGGTTCTGACGTGGCTCTACCGTCTTCACTCTCTTCATACCGTTACTGACTTCTGAGACTTCCGGCACCACCGTCATCGGCGGTTGTATCAACGGTTCTGTTTACAAGAATTTTCTAGATGGTCATGCGTCTTGTATTTCGGCTTGGCTTTGATGTACCGGTCAGCCCGATAGTCGCAAATGCCGGTCTAACCGGTAAGTCAGTCGCTCTGTCCTTCAGTCAGGGAAAGTTACACTAAATATACCATAAATTGTAACTAATTGTTGTGAATAACGAGATATTGGGTATTAAGGATGCCGCCTTTGCCCGTGCAGACTCGGGGCTCGACTGCCCTGTGTTGACGGCACCGCGGTCATCGGCGGTGTTGGGGCTTCGGTCGTCGCTCGTCGAGCCGCCGCTACTGTGCGTCAGATATCTCCTCCAGTCGCCACGGACGCGGCCGTCCAGGGGTTGAGCGTGTAGTGGCGCGAAGTCACGAGGTGAGTGTATGGTGCATTGTCTACCAGGCTGCAAACTCTTCCGGGGATTCATAAAACACCTTTTTACCGTTTCCATAATCAGCCAGATTTTTGTAACGTTATTGAAAACCAAGTTCGTTTTGGAGAAGGCTCAAAGCTACCCTCTACCACCATGTTGCTCTGTTAACCCACTCAACAAGTTTCGTAGAGAAGGCTATGGACAACCCTTAAGATGTGCAGGTTTCGTAAAGACGTTTTCCTACATCTTGTAGAGATTGACCTGCGACCCGGAAAGCAATGTAACGGCTTAAAGTCAAATGTGCGTGTCGAACACGGACTGCGGCCCGCCCTCGATCATTCGTCCACCATCAATTCATTGACCGTTTCATTATAATATTTTCTCACCGTCATTGCATATTATTACATATATTCATGGAGAATAGAATTCTCATGAATTCTGTTCACGATGTCCAACATTCGTTTAAACATTCGAAAAAAATATTTTTAACTTTATAAAAGCCCCGTTGGTCGGATTGGTTGCATGTGCGACTGCCAATCCGGAGGTTCCGGGTTCGATTTCCGGGTCGAACACAACAACATTTTCTAATTTATATTTTCTAGTAGTGGTTCGGAGTCTGGATATGTGCCCGATGCATGACAATAGGCTCACCACCTATTCCATAGCGGGACGTAAACGTAACCGGTGAAACGTGGGAGTGTTCTGCATTCATCTGCCTACCGCTTCGGGGATTACAGGCGTGAAGTTACGTGTAACAAATAAAAAAATAATCGTGTGAAGGACCTTTACCGTGGCCTGTGTGTAAGGCCTATAATTCATTCAAAAAGTAAACATACGGGCGGGTAAGCGAACAGAGCGACACTTGATTCAACATCAACTCCATCCTCATTTAATTGAACAATATGTGTTACCAATGTACCTACACGAATTTGTGAAATGTTACGATTTCATAACTTAGCGCTTGAAGCGGTATGATTTGTTTTTTTTTAGCCGCTACATAAGTGCATTTTGTTTCAAAGTAAGCACTTGATAAATGGCTAGTTTTTATTAGAGGAATAATATGTGAATGTGATTTATTATAAGTAGGTATTCGAAATTAAACAAGTATTGTACCATTTATAGACATTTAAACAATTTGAAACAGACCTAAGAGAAAACTGTTATAATAAAGCATGAACTTCTTCACCTGATGAAACAAGGCTATTCATTGAATTTATAAATCATGAAATGCATTCGTATTAGCATGCGTATTTATCGTAAATAATACCATAAATATGGTTCAGAATAAATTTATTCCGTTGTAGTAACGCTAACAGTCGTACATTTTCACTTGCATACAAAGTTTTCGGACAGTCTTTAATGTTTTGATACAAAAACATTCAAATGATGTTGATGAGGTGACACAGGTGCTGTTGCCACCAGAACTGTATTTGATCGCTGCATACCACGAACAGTTCTCTGTTTGTCCATTGTAAAACATTCCCGGGAATTATTTTGTCACCGTGTTGGGAAGTCGACGGTAACACATGGCAACACATACCTTATAACTCTATGGAACTTTTAATATTTCAAAAAGTTTAGTTCCTTATTTTGAAATTCTCTATGGATAGAGAAATTTCGCACACGGTGTTCTGTGCCTACTCCACATGGGATTTAGCGTAATATAGTATTATAACAACAATTATTAACATAATATTTCCTTCTACATATTTTGGTTTGTATTGTTGCATCTGATTATATGTTGTATGTTTAGTAAAACAAATCACCACGTTGGTTATGTGTGGTATGGACGCATTCACAAGCGTAAAAAAATTTGGAGAATTATAATCTGTGCAAATAAACTATAATATAACTAAAAAAGCGATAGTCTTAAATCAATGACATAATTCTATTTAAATTACATCAATTTAATAAAGAGATTCGCACCAAAACATGATCTTACGACATCCGCACTGGGACACTGAATTCTAAATGCAAAAGCTATCAATATTAACTCCATACCACATTTCTGCAGCCCTTGTAATAAAACGCTGACAGTCTAGCAACGACGGGATATAAGACAATTTCGCAAGTCAAAGTGAATGGCGATCAGAACTGCCGGTATCATTATGAGATAGCAGATGTAATTAGCTGATCGCATTCGCAGCTATTGCGTGTTCACCTCCGAGTATCATAATCGTTGCGTGTTAATGTACACAAACGGAACTCGTTCTCGTAATACATTTTATAACTATTGCCTCATGCCTTACTTACGGCCACGGTTACGGATTTGGGAGCGAACGGACCGAAATTCAAAGGCAGTGTGTCACTTGGCGCGGTGTTGCTAGCGTGAGACTAAATTGATTTGCTTTATATGATGCAGTATGCCAGTTAAATCTGAACTTTATTGTTGAGTCGTTAAATTAGATTCATATTTATACATCTTAATAGTTAAGTCCAATCCAGTTTTCGTAAAGATGTGTCTTTTAAGATGAAATACATATATATACATACGAGTCGAATTTTTTTCATGGCGTGTGGAGTCTGCCAACCTGCACAATGGCCAGCGTGCCAGTACTTTTTACGGCTTTAACTCTTCTCATTTTAAAGGGAACACGTTTCTAATAGAGGAATAACAAAAGGGTTGATAATAGAATGAAATGCAATGATCACACTGTCATCGGGTCATTATTATATTTTTTAATAAATTCATTTTAAAAGTCTCCTTTATAGAACTGAATAAATGCAGTTCTGGGTATATTTTGAAATAATGCGACCTTAGTCGCATCCTAATACCGTAGCCAGACCCTGAACAGCTGGTTCTAAGATGTATCATTGACACACATAACATGACATACATAATTTGACAATTATAGTAAATACGAACATTAATATAGAAATAATAAAGAAAATGTTGATTTATGTCTACTGTAACCTTTTATAATGAAGCACATCGATCAAATAGATATTATACAAATTTAGCAATGCCGTTGGAATTCTTACCCGTCGTGACGTATGGAGCCGAGACGTGGACACTCGCAGTGCGGCTGGTCCACCAGCTCCAAGTAGCTCAACGTGCTATGGAGCGAGCTATGCTCGGAGTTGCTCTGAAGGATACTCTAGTTCACAGCTGGACGTGGGCTTCTGAAGGGAGGTCTATGTCCAGTGGACTGATATAGGCTGATGATGATGATTGCACTTTTTTATGATAACCAATGAACTCGTATCTACAGATAGATGACTGAGTAACACTAGTATAAAATAATAAAACATTCAGTTCTACTGGACAGCTTGTATTCTTCTTGGGCATTGGTAATCTTCTGGAACAATAACAGGTAGTAAAATAATCAGATTGCTGAGATAAAAGAAGCGAAGTACATCGAGTCGAACTTATTCTGCTGGTTTGCTGCTGGTATATATAAATGATAAAATGGATCCTAAGGACGGCTCAAGGATTTATCGATTTTTACTTGACCATTAACCACGCGTAAACAAAACAAATTGGTGTATATCGGATGCTTAAAATTGTGAAAATAAAAGGTAGGAAACATTTATTTATCACGAAAATACTACATTAACATAACATAACATTACATTAACGACATTAACATAATACAAGAAGTTAAAATCAGCACAATACGCTTACTCCTGCTTCAATACAACTTTAATAATACTTTATATGACACGAATATAAACATAAATAAAAACCAATCGCATCCAAGTTCAAAGTTTAAACACGTTACTTGTACGCAGATAACGTTCAATAATTTGTATGATACAAAGTGTATAACATTTCATGCAAACCTGTTCGTGTATCTGCATGGCAATATCATTTTCTACGATCAATATCGATCGTGATTATTTGTGAATAAAGCCTTTAGCGGGAAATCGTAACCGCGACTTTTAATGCGGAATACGGCAGCTCGGGACGCGTCAGCAATCGTCCACCCCATTGTTTGCATATCGATATGTATTTATAAACGTACTCGGCGTTTTGTATCTGTGCGATTCCATGCGATCGAACGCTATATCGATACACGCGTGCTACGCATGGCATAATGATTTTCGTGTTTTATTTACTTTGTTCTCCAACACCTGAGTGGAATTTTAATAGCGCGCGCATGGGAACTAATTATGTGCGTTGCACAAAAATCATTGAACTTTATACGTAAGGTAATATTCGTAAAATTATACCTGAATATTCGTATCTGAAATCCGTATGATCAAGTTTGAAAAATAATTGCAAATTCCCCTTCCGTTTGTCCAATGTATTTTTCATCGGCCGGTTAAAAATATAATTGTCCTTCCGTAATTAGACATTCTGCTAGTTAGATCTATCGATTAGAAGATTTTTTTAGAACGATTCAATACCCCTAATCCTTCCTACACTAAACGTTTAGACGCAAGACAACGTAACATCCTTATTTGATTGTTATCCCAATAATAAGAACGAAACGGTTGTGTTCCACAGGTTGAGACACTCTGGCTGCGTCTGTGTATACCGGCACATATAAACATCAGTTGTTGCATAAATAATGGAAATGTCAATGTGTGAACACCAGTACACATTCCAGGAGGTGACATTTGGAAAGCGAAGAGCCGACCTGCCAAATATATATTTCTATCCGCAAAGACTTTCTTTCTTCCATTCATCAGCCTTCGTTCATAATCATCTCAACAAAGAAGGCACTATCACCATTTCGCCCGATCTGTGTCCTGTATTCAGTGGCCGATTATAATGTGTCGCTAAGCGATCATGTTATACGACAAGCAACGAGCGACAATAGTTTGCGAGTCGTCCTAAACACGAGCGCGTCGCCACCACGCCGGTCGTTCGTCGATGAGGCGGAACACTCGCCGCTCGCAGCGCGGACGGAACGAACGA
>DWEI01001058.1:0-18041 GCA_018245875.1 Mysoria ambigua | reverse complement strand
CTATAGAAATGTATAACTAGTGTTGAGTACAGAATTTAGACAATCTATGAATTTGTCACAAGTTGAAGACACTTGTGTATCTAATCAACTAAATGAAATAATATTTTTATAACAAAACAAATGTGAAACCAAACCCAAAATGTTTAATATTGCTCAAACATTTTACCGGCGTCCCCGGCTCAGCGCCACGCGTGTTTAAAGAAATACAAGTTAAAGAAACAGAACTTAGTTGTCATTAATTCTTCAATGTTAAAATTTATGACTTGACATCGATATTCTGAAATCGATTTTTGTACATGGCCAATAATTGCAGTGTTACCATCGCCGCGACGATTTTATTCGCGACGTGTAAAATACTCGGAGGTGACAAGTGACCTTATGTATAATACTCATGAAACGTCTAAAAAAATATCAATGTTTAAAAATATAGTAGAAATTCCTTAACTCCTAAACCCTTTTATTAGAAATATATCAGAATAGATTGTAACGCAAATTGAAAAATATCGTCTCGCAAGACTGAACGGAAATTAGTTTCGGTGGGCCGTTCGCAATGATGTCACTTTTTAAATGTATTCATTCATTCGCTTCGTTCTTTCGCATCGTGAAAGACTCATTATATTAGTTCAATATCCGCCTAAGAATGAATTTTGTCACTTGAGATTTAATATATCTATTCGTCGTTAAAAATTTTAATGTATTTTAATAGAACAATATAAGTATTTACATCTTCATTATTCCTTTATTAATAATCATTTATTAATGCATTCTATCACTTTTACCGGTCGATGGAATGTGCACCTTTGCTATGTTTTGAATTTTTCAATATTCGAACGATTTTAATAGTTCTTTATAAATATGGTGGCGATGTTATTTTAACAATAATAGATGGTACATGGATCTAATTATTTTAATAACTATTATCTTTAAAAATAACGGGGCGGAATGCTTTTTTAAAAAAGTTACGATTCTTTAATATTTATTTGACGTATATTTATATTTCTACAAGACTGATTTCATTCACAAGCTCAATCATTAAAAGGAAAGATTCTAGAAAATTCTCTCTAGCTTTTATTTTTGAATATGAATGTTTATACTTGTATGCGGTTCGTAGTTTTACAACTGAAATCATTAGTGTAGTTGAAAATGTTAAATGTAATTATTTTTTGTTATTGTACTTGATGTTATATAATTAATGTAATTAAAAAAAATAATTGAAATGTTGATGGGTGTACATGGTATGTAATTATTAGCTATCGGTCTAAAGGTTCATATGCACTGGCTGATAGGTTAAAGGTTTTATAAGAAGACCATTCTTTGTTATTATAAATTTGAAAATAATATTTGGAGAATAAAGGACTACATTCTAAAGATAATTTTTTCGTTGATATTCAGCCGATCCCATACCATATATGGGAATCATCAAGTTTTAAAAAGTTTAAAAAAGTGATCCGATTAAATTATTTGTGATTTTGACTTTGAAACTGCCTCGTTGGTTACAACGCGACTGCCGGTCGAGACGCCCTGGGTTCGATCCCCCGGTCGGGTACTATAGGATTAGTGGCTGGGACTCTAGATTCTCATCTTAGGTTTTCTAACTTGAAATTCGAATTAGTGCTGCGACGTCTGAAATTCTACCCAGTGCGTGGCAAGAGGCTGCCGCCAATTCCTGGGTGGGACCTAATCGTAACTGGTGAACTGTCAGCGTAGAGCACTCCTCTGCCTACCTCTCCTGGGATTACATACGTGATATGTTATTTATTGACTTTTGCATTGGCATCGTTCTTAATATCTTATGAAAATGGACTTAATTTTATGTACCTACCTTTATTACTACTCATTTTCACTAGCATATATTGTTGTATACGTTCTAATGACGTAATAAGTACTGTAGTAAATACGTTTTGAATATCAGTAAATATACATTTATATTGCTTCAAATTGAAATTATTATAATATTATACAAATAAATAGTTTTGCATAACAAACTTCGCCTTAACATTTTTTTCCACACGATCCTGATAATACTAATACTTTATTATATAATTCGTATATCTGAAATGTCAAAAATCTCAGCCTGTAACGATACTCCGGTGTGAGGACGACCGAAGGTAAGTCCTAATACACGTTTATCAAGTGACGATGTAAAATATATTTCGAGGACAGCAACGCTTGGCAAAGTCAAGATGGCCCAGGATGACATGGAATACGACGCAACCTAGCCATAAGTAGCAAAATTAAAGTTAGTGTTTTTAAAATTAGAATGTGTGGTGACTACCAGACAATTATATAATACTCTACTTATTTATTTTCAAAAAAGATTTAACAAACCGTTATGATCATCATCAGCTTCCTGAGGAGCTATACCATTATCTTTACGCCGGGCATGGGGGCCGGAGATCGCCACAGCAAGAACGGTAAAACAAAGTTGCCGCGATCCCCTACACACATCTATCGTACGAAGTGGTCAGAATAGAAAAAGCAAAGCAAAACAGACGCCGTAATCAGATGACAATAACAACGCTTAAGAGGGGGAGAGAGAAACAAGAATAATAAAAGGACTATCAATATCATCATCTATCACCATCGCTATAATATTGGACACGGCTCTTCTCTCGCAATGAAAAGTGTTAAGGCTGTAATTATACATTAATTGACCGTTGAAGTAAACATTGTGATTTACAAACTATAAGAACAAATTGTTCTTATACCGATATCGTCAAAACCAAAAAAAATGTACTTGCCATACATTTTATGTATTTTCCACGTCTTACAATTAGTATGAATGTAATCTCCAACATAAATATCTGATCAGTGTCAGTAGGCGGAATTTAAGAAAAACTTACTTATTTGTTATTAAAAACTTTATTTTTTCCGAAATACATGTCTTTACATCTACTCTGAAGGACAACACATTAGGAATCATGTTATTTAAATACTAACAAGGATACTGAAGTGCTTATATAGTATATGTTTTTCAGAATAAATTGTGCTCTGACTTTCTATAATATTTTAATGAACGCATGCTAATAAATATTAACAAACATGTCAAATTTGAAATTAGAATTACATATTACTCAAAATGTTTAGCGACTGAATTAACTAAATGATACTCAAGCTATTTTTTTTTCTTAGCTTTAATATAACTTAGGTATAAAACCGCACACATTTAACGTTAAAAACACAATGTGACTAGTAACAAATTTGTTTACAGTTACATTTTATTTACAAATGTAAAATTACCTATTGTATATTAATATTATTTGTAAACATAAAAAAAAACTTATGGCACAATAAAAACATTGTTTCTACTGCTGTGTTAAAAGAAAACAAAAATTGCAATTATTACTGTCAAATTTAAAATACCTTTAAATGGTTTTAAAAAATCAACCAGATCTAATAGACCATTTTGAATCAATGAATGAAGTTACGTTCATTTTGAATCATCGTTCTTCATAAACTGACATTACACGCGTGTATTTGCCGGAAAAAGTAGAGAAATCAGCGTAGTAGGCACGCCCAATTCATAAATGGAGTGTTTTGAAAATTGTAACAATGAAACTCTCGATAATATGAAGCATTTCATTATATTCGAGATAGAATTATTGGCGCTTTTTCGTGACAACCCGATTAGTTCAGGTCCTATCCGAAGTCACAGAGAACCTTAAACAAATCCTAAACTAGTCAAACCATCACGGACAAATGTGTGTCAGTTAAGCTGTTATATAATTATAAGATGAAATAAAAAATATATAGAAACGTGCACCAAAATATATTTACTAAAGGCGAATGGTTCTCATCTTAGCCGAGTACAACACTAATTAGATAATATACATATTACATGTTAATATCATATAATATTTTTATAGCATCACGCCAGGTCCGTTACGGTACAGACAGACAGCACCGAGTGCCAAATACGTATAACTCTATCCTTATAAACCTGACGTGCTTCTACATTCACGTTATATTTATTCAACAGTTACGTATTTTTAAAATTAACTACAGATCTCCATAAAGTTATAGAATTGACATAGACTTATTTACAATCGTGGTATACGATGGTAGTGGAAGTATATTTCTGTTCGTTATAAGGGCTTGTGAAGAACATTAAAATTTTAAAAATATATATCCGGTACATGTTGTCAGTCATAGTACTTAGAAATATACTAACATTTATAGTTATGTGAGGAAAAAAAATCTTATTTAATTATATCCCTATATATTTCAGTAATTAAAAATTCAGATATTCCAAAGTCATAACTATTTTTAATTATCAAGCAGTTCGTTAAAGCAAAATGTAATATCGACTCAACGAAGAAGAAGACGGTAAAATATAACAAAAGCAGAAAAACAAATGTGTATATTATGTGTGTGTATAAACTTATTGTTAGATATTAAAGTAACAAAGCACCAGTAACTGAGCTCAAAAAATCATTTCAATGCCATCTTAAACGTGAGAGATATTATTCAAATGTTACAATAACTTCAAATAGTTTCATGTGACATTTAAGATTAATATATTATCTACGTACTACAGCTAATCGACAACGTAAAAAAATATTATATCATTCAGATTAATAACTGTGCAGGAGCAATCTAAATTATTTTCAGATTTCCAACATTTCAAACATAATACCATATAGATTATTTGTTAAATTATGTACAGTTCGTGCTTGTAAACTTAAGACCTGAGTTTTATATACATATTTGTGTGTAATATTCCGTATTTTTTTCATGTAAATGGAGATTACACTGTTGCAGACTAATTCTGATGAAAAAATCTGACAATAGCTTTTTTTCCCTCTGTACAAACTCACCACTGTGACGTCATCTCGGAGGTCTCAAGCTATCGCGCACAGCTCGTACCCATTCGCTTAGAGCACGACCAGGCTAGCGTCTTTACAGCGTACCACACGCCAAAACAGGCGTACCACACGTCGAGAATATGCTGGTCTGAAAGAGCTCTTACAGTTATACAGATTATATAAAAACTAATTTATACTAAGAACTATTTGTACGCAAATGATAAAGAAAAACCAATATTTATAAAGTCTAAGCATTTAATTAGTGCATTTACTGCGTTTGCTATTGACGCTGTCGTACGTTTCCATTCTATCTATATTTGTACAATTAATAATTATTTGTGCAGGGGCTATGTCTTATAGCAAACCTTATATTCACGGCAAATTACCTAGGTTATAATATAATGAAGTAAGATTGACAATAAGTAATTTGAATGCAAAAGCTACTTTTCAGGAATATAATGCATTTTGCACGAATTTGACACATTATAAGATATATATGTATAATATGACACCGATATTTTGTAATAATTAATGCAATTTCATTTTCTAATCCCCCAAGTAACAAAACATCGTTCTTTTTTTAAATATTCAAATTTAAAAGGATCATTGAAAACAATACTATTATGCCAGCTTTCAAATATCGAATAGACAAATTATAACGCTTGCGTAACAACTTGAGACCTGTTTGATGACGTCACATCAGTCACGTATTTATGCAACGCGAAAATAGTTATCGGATTCGTTGTAAACTCATTAGAACGTTATTTTAAATTTAAATTTTAAAATGACCACATTCACACGGTACACTCGTGACAATCAAATTACACGTTATAATGTTCGAGGTGTGATAAAATTAAACCAGCCAACAGTAACGTGACCAGCAATTGCTGGATACGATGCAAACATAATGTCAAAGTTACGGTACAGCATTTTTATACATATTTTAACGCGTGTTACCTTAAAGACAAGCACACAGTACGGATTTCCATAGACAGCACTCTTCTACATTAGTTGGCTTCTCGTTCTTTGAGCTATTCTCCATTCATTGGTCATCATACGTGGTCTTCTATTATTCGTAACATGGCCTTTAAGGACGTCTCCTATATACCAACGACTTAAATTAACAAATAATATATTGAGTGACAAATCACTAAACATATTTTTACATGTAATTCAATACTGTTAAAGTTTAAACACCTAAAAATAAAATACTGTCAAAATGTTAACATGGCCCAGTTTTGAAGTTCATAAACAGTTTAAATTTGAATCTGATAACAGATAGCCCTAGTTTGGCATTGTTGAGGTCATTCACTTAAAAATATTGCTGATCTCCTATAAAAAACATATTTTATCTTCAGACTATAAACTTGCAAACAGACATTTGGCGCTACCGACGTGGTGCCGCTTAACCAAAAAAACTGAGCATGCTTAACACAAAAGTCACCTTAATTACAAAACTTAATGAATTATTATTATTGAAAAAACAAAATATAATAACTTTGTGCACATTTAATTTCTTATCTTAATGGAGTTACGTGATGTATAATTTTTCTGCAACAACGCTTTAACATCGCACAGCGGAACTCGAGTCTACGAGACCAGGGGTCCATACGGAGTTTACTCCTTTACCCGGACATTGTTAAGCGGAGACAGTATGCAAACACATCTGTCAGCCACAACAACACCTTGGAGGCTGATTAACTTAATTATGCAAAATCACGCTGCAGTCCTACACTATACACTAATAATTGGCATTGAACGGTTAATTAATACATACATAATAACGGCTAATAATAACAGTAGTGTCAACATCGGATTCAGTCATTAATGCATCCATTAGTCCGTTACACGAAAAAATGGTTCGACATCTACAATGTGTCCATTTCAAGTCTCCAGTGAGTACAGTTTGTTGTCATACAACCCGGGCTCCGTCAGCGGCGCGAGCAAGTAGCACCACAGCACGAAGCCCAGTATCAGGTTCCATAGAATCATCGCCCTCTGGACCGGCGGGAACTGGAATATCTCGCCGAAGTTCGGAAAGCCCATGTGGTTGCAAAATATGTGCGCCATCAACGGCGCCACGAAATGGCCTGAAACGATGGACGTTTAAAAAATGACACATATTACCTAAATTCTTTTTAAAAACGACACGAGTTACGACAATGCAAACAAAAATATATTTACATTTAGGATCCTCTTTCAGACAGACTGTGAAAGAGGACAACCGTTTTTGATCACATAAAATAAATATTAACAAAATTTTACATCTCAAATGTTATATGCCAGAGGATGCTCAAGCACTGTCACAAAAATGGCCGTCTAAAATCACAGGATGAAGAAATTGAAATTTAAAAATCACCCCCTCCCCCCACAGCAATTCGGATATAATACAGCAAAGTTTACTGATTTGTGTTGTTGCAGAAATAAAACACAGTATACAACCTCATTCACAGCTGTGCAATTTTATACTTGTATAAATTTTATTAGTAGTAAATTTTATTAGTATTCATATCGCAACACTTACCGGTACTTATAAAAAGGTATGCTGAGTAAGCACCAAAGAGACTAGTATACAGGAACTGAAATGCTGTAAAAATGAATTAAACAATTTTAATAATTTAGCATTGACTCCAGCTTCTCTACAATTATGGAGCATAAATTACGAAGGAAATAGATGTTTCTGCTGCAGAATAACATTATCATATATATCTCAATTAAAATATATGTATATTATTATAATATAGTAATAAGAATATAATACATTGGTAAAACAACAAGGCATTCTACACAGTTAAATAATATCTACATACTGAACATGAATCAGTGTAAAAAATATCTTTTAAGAGCATCACACTCTAAAAGAAATGCTCAGAGTAATTTTTCTAGACCTAAAAATACCAAGGATTCTTTTAGACACTAATTGCACACCAAATCTATCTACATTACGCACATTACTTTTACGGTGTTATGTTTGAGGAGCTAGTTTTTTTACTTACACGAAAGTATGAAAGCAGATCTAAATTGAACTCCCGCCTTCACTTGCTCGAACAAATGGTGAAAATGTGCTGGAAACATCAAGTCATCTTATAGTCCTAAATGGGACAGTGTAAGGACACTACAGAATGACCTGTATTTGAATCAAGGCACACAAAGACTAGAAACATTATCAGCAACATGATTCTATAAGTTGGGTGAATTTCCTTCTATAAGACTTTTGTGTACAAGAGGTGACTTTTAAATACATATTAACATTAAAAACAGAATTCTGTGAGCTCATTATTTAAATCAACAAGCTACATTATTAATTACATCAAAGTATTGAGTTTTAATTCGAACATACAGTATTTTAAGTTTCTCTTATACAGCCTATTCTATCATAAATATATAAAAAAATATGATGTATTTCAATGCAATCTGATTGTTATTAGAACAATGAGTTATTAACAATAACACAATGTGAGCATAATCTATATATTAATATGTGAAGCGTACACCTTTTGCTCCCTTTTACAAGTGGTGCATGAACGGACGTGTATGAAAGTTGGCACACTATAAAGTTCAGATGGGGGATTGTCGATGATAGATAGTATTTTACTTAATAAAGCATTATAAAAACCTTATTTTATAGAAAAACCACCTCATGCACACTGACTAAACACATGCTCACAAAACACTGTATGTCATTAGGGATAATAATGATTCAATATTATAATTTAGAAATGTCGATATTAATGTAATATTTTATTACACGACATATAGACAACTTGATATTCAAACGTAAATATCGGTGGTCCATATTATTTTTCTTTTTTTGTAAATTATTTAAACTATTCTTATTTATAGTCCTCATTTGTTTTGTTGAGTGTATTATACGTATGTATGTATAATTGTACGTGTATGTATTAGCTTTGAAACTTATGATATGTTTAAGATAATTATGATCGAATTCCGACCAATAGGTGTCCACTAGTACTCATCGTCAACATATAATGATAGACAAATATGAAAACTATTGTATGCAAATGAGTAATGTTGTTTTTAATGTCTCACATACATTAAATACAGTACCATTACTGACATCCAACAAATAAATTAACATTATGCAAGTATTTCACCAAAAGGATAGCGGGGAAATTTAGAGTCTGACTTATTATTGTAGCCAAAGATTACAATAGGAAACTGTATAGCTCAGTGAATGATCAGGTATCAAGACAAATGCCACTGGCTAAAAACTACACTATCGTCATACAAAATGAAATATCATTCGTAACAGGAAAGTATCGAAACACAGTTTAATACTATTTACCAATGCCAAATAGCAGAGGTCCCACGAACACAGCCGTCATGAGATTGAAGCACTGCATCAGCAGTGGCACCATGCACGACCGGAACACCCACTCTTCACTCAACGGGGCCATCAAGTGATTGCGCACCCACACCAAGTCTTGCGAGATCGTCAACCAGTAGGCTGGTTCTGAAAGAGAAATGAAATTACTTCGTGACATCAAATGATACTGGCGACATGAGGGTGTATACAACACTCCTGAGCTTACCTCTGGGGGGAGTACTGTTGCATGTTAGCTTATATTACGTTTGCTTCAGGATATGAAATTTTTAAGTAATAATTTACACTTGAAGAATTACAGATAGTGTAAAAACTTCTTACACGGAAACCTACTAATCAACATTACAGACTAAGCCAATTTTACTCATTTAAAATGCAAGTGAAATAGATGTATCAGCCTTTGTGATAATTGCAACAAAAATCTTTGTGGAAAATGTATTTCAAAAATAAAACATATTTGAAAAACAAGTTATATCTAAAATATATTTTTCAAAAGGGATTACATCTATTTCTCTTACATTTTAAATGAGTCAAATTAGCTCAGTCAATCTAGTCAAAAGGATGAACTTTAAGCATCATGAACATATTTGAATAAAATTATTTGTCTATTAGGTAAAAGTTGCTGCTTTATATTGACTTAAAAATAAAATGAATTGTTACCACATACCTGAGTAAATATTCCAAATTCCAGCAAAAAATTGCATTGTTAGAGGGCCTAGAAACAGAATGGCTGTCAGAATCAATGGTAGGACGGCAGCTTTGAAAAAACCTGACAACCTGAGCCCCATATGCTCGAGAAGATCTGCTCTTCTCATTGTGGCTTCATTGAGGAACAGTTGTGTGAAGAATGGGGCGAGTAGCATCATGCAGAAAACACTGAAGAACCTCCTTTTAATTGTTGTGGGATGATCTCTGGAATTGTAACATACTTTGTAAAAGATAATGTATTTAGCTTGGTAATTAATGTCAAATATGAATGATCACCCCAACTAAGTGATATCCCTACAAGCTGTTTGAATTATAACTTTATCTTTTAACACTAGCATTAATTTATAAAATCTTTTTTACCAGCCAAAAATAAAAAAATTGTTTAAGTAAAAGTGGCATTCATTGTATACTCTGTATAAACTATTCTATGTATTACAAATGGATTTAAAAAGCTCTAAAATCTAGTCCTATGACCTTATACTATTTGTTCAATTTACACTGCCCAATATTAGGAATTTTGTGAAATGAGTAAAAAGACGTAAATTCAAAAATATAGTAAATGTCGTAAGGATGTTGTTGATATTGAATGTTCTAAATGATAGTTATAGTGTATGATATCGTGAAATAATACTATGAAACAGTATTATTACCTGCCTAGAGACGATTTCCATACATACAAACTGCCGACATAACAAAAGGTTAAAGATATACATGCTACTATGGATAAAAGACAAGCATTATCTTCCGCAAACTCTCGGAGACTCATTATGATTTCTCATTTAATAAATTTACTATTATATTAAATAACAAAATACAAAGAGAAAATTAAACGTATGAAGGACTTCATGAAGAAGTTTTCTATTTAGGTTTCTGATAGGTGTCAATAAATTCAAAGTTGACATATGGCGAAGTAGGTTTTTTATTTTAACTTTAAAGATGAAAGAATCAAATTTTACAGCCAAATTCAATTTAAGCATGACGAATTCATTTGTGTGAAAATTACAAAAAAAGTATGTTTTGAAGTTGTCAGATTTAAGTAATTAAACTATATAAATAAATTCCTATTTCAATTCTTTATTAAAATCCCCTAAATGTACCAAAAAGCAAAAATTTTCAATGACATGACACAATAGCTATGCTACTAAAACATAATATTATCAATATAATATGAGACATTAACAACTTTCAACCAAAGAGATATATAAGTTGTTTACAGCTTTTGGGTAATAATTAACTGAAACTTATTTTGCAATATTGCGATATAAGTGCTATATACTAAAGATACCTTTACTTACTAGTATAGCTTTCGGTTTGCTATGATAAAAAATAAATGTTATAAGATTTCTAACCGATCTCTTGCAGGTTTTTTTTACAATGGTCTATCGGTACCAGTTTATTATTTTATTTAAGATACAACTAGCTACAATAACTTGCAGATTTGAAGCTGTGAAACATTTAAAGTTTTCAATGTACAACACAGAAATACTCGGTAACGACGTCGCCTCATTTTTTTTAATGTTGTCCTTATTTCACATACAATTTAATATTTTATATCTGTGGCATATTCTAGTAAGTACATTTACTAAATGATTTCTCGGACTATAGATGGCGCTGATAGCACAACTGCCATGTTACTTCAAGATCCGCCATATTTTATTGAGAGTCGCCCTTTGGTTTTTAGGGTAGTGTGAATTTTTAGCGTAATTATTTAAATTAATGGTTTTTATAAGTTAACAGTTATCATATTAGTATCAGTGCTTAGTGTAACATATGTCAAACGTTAAAACTCTTGCCAAACGTCGACTGATATGGTTTAATCTTAATTTCCTGTTTCGGTTCCCCAATCTATTCTAAACAGAAAATGGCCGACGGTTTTGGTGCGGGTGTCTCCTTTGTTTAGGCTGAATTGTGGTGAAAATAAGGAGTAAAAGAAATAATGCCTAGTGCCTCGTTTTCGTCTTCGCGTTCTTACGTCCGAAGATCGCGAAGAAAAGGCGGACATCGGATACCACTGCCATCCAGGACACAATCGAGTAAGTTATCCGGGTCGTCTGATGTCGTACCAAGTATTACAAATGGCTCATTATCGACATTTTCATAAGTGTGTAATGATGTTCATATATTTACTGTTAATTTGTCATAATTACAATGTCAAATATTCGGCGAAATTCATGACTTTCGGCAACTTTCGTATATTTTGGCCGTGAAACTTTGTTTCACCATGAATATAACACTTAATTATTATTGTCTCTCAAAATTTGATTGACTTGCAAATCCTAACTATCATCTCGATTACATTTGATTACAACTTTATTAAGCGCATTTCACTGACACTTTGCGCAATAAGAGTATTGATTTGGTGGATGAGTTATTTTATATGGCATGACGAAACAGCTGTTCGGAAACATGGAGTTGTATATATTTTGTGTGCGTTTAGTTACGAAACGCATTTTTCTTTTTCATGCGACTCGTTCGCCAGAAATAGCACGTTAAACATTTTTCCGCATTATCCATATATTATTTGTCTATAGAAACAGACCTTACCAATGTTCAGTCATAAATTATGACTGCACTTTAAAGGTATGTTTGCAGTAAATGTATGAATATGTTGTGTTATTAAGTCATGCATTGCAGTACATATACCACTATTGTATTACAGTTTTAATAATGGATGTTTTTGATCATTGAAATTTATCTGATCGTACTGAATTCTTTTTACGAAAGTTGTGCTAAATATTTTTTTTATCATTCTGTTAATGACAACTAAGGGTAATTGTTTTTGGTATTAACGTCATCTTCAAATATAACCATGTTATTGCATGTGCACAGTGCAAAAAAATAAAATTATGCATGTCAATTAATTGTAGCAATATTACTATAAGTTTCTTAACATGAAATATATTACGTTGGTTATTTCATATTGTTAATGTCCCCAATATCTTATGAGTCTCAGAAACTGTCTTCTATGTATGTATAAAGTGAGCCAAAAATTTGAAAGAAGCACTGCAAGTATGTAAGTATAATGGTTTTAGCAATCAGTGCTCTCTGTTAACCCCATAAGCATACTGGTGTTATAATACAATAATATTATGTTATGTAGAACTAAATCTTTAAACAATAATCATAAATTGAATTTTTTTATATTGTTTGTTAAAAATATTAGCTAAGTATTCACTTTGCCATTAAAGGTTCTGAAATCAAATGCTGCTGTGCATATTTTAAACACTTAAAAGCTATGTTTTCTGATTAAGTGTTACTTGTTGTAAAGACGAGGCAATCAACACATCTTGTAGTTATATTAATTAAGAAAGATATTATATCTGCCAATCCACACTTGGCTGGTATTGTAGATTATGATTGTAAACCATCTCTGAATAAAGGGTTATTATTATTATTTGTGAAGTCTGATATAGAATGTCAATTCTTTGTATAAAGAAATGTATCTTACAGATATTAAATAACAACTGTAAATAAGACATTTGAACAGTTGTTATATTTGGCCATTTGCTATGGACATTTTGCTGTAGCTCAGTGATGTACACTTTGTCACCATGTACTACTGAAACATTGTTAGTTTGATGAGCCCTAATTTCATTTTATCCATGACATAATCACACCAGATCTTTTACAGGCTAAGAGATGATGGGTGCCAAGTGCTCATCATTCTCTTCAGACGTACAACTTTTGTTATTAATTGTGTGTGTTATTTGTTCAATTTGTAAGTAAACAGTACTACCACATACATCTAATGACTGAAAGTATGACTGCTGATTGAAACTGCCTAGGTTCGATTCCAGGATCAGGTACTATTGTGTTTTTTTAACTTTCTACGGTAATTCAGATTCTATATTTGCGCCTAAATCTATAACAATAACTCACTACTCCATAGTGCAACATAACAGCTCGGATTGCACCTTTGATGAAATAAAGTCATTTGGTTTTTAATCTTGCATCTTTAACTATGGTATACAAGGCATACTTAGTACCTAATGGCATTCTTGCCTAGTAGTACTGGGATGATGGACGGAGCATGTAGTAGGTTTATACCAGGTCCCCCATGAGATAATCAGAGGCGAGTGCCGATTACCTGTACAACCTGTATCATCACATACATCTTCTACTACATTTACTATATTTATCTTCATACATCCCTACCGGTTTCTGAGACTTGCAATCCCCCAGTAGTCGGCTTACTTACATTTGGTTCATACTTTTATGTTAGTGAATACAAAAATTATGTTATTTATTAGTACTATCTTTCTTATTGGCATTCAATGTGTTATTTGTGTAGATGACAATAATAGAAAATACCTTTTAAATGCACTAAAAGAAATTGTTTTTATTACATGTTAGGTAATTAAATTAATTTTATTTAAATATCATAAAGAAACTAAAATGTTGACTAGCTGGTGCTAGCTAGCTTTGCATGGTGTCAAAGTGTGTGTGTGTGTGTGTCATAAAAATTTACTCTCATAATTTTCCCTAATATGCTAAAAGAAGTATAATTTCAAAAAGGTATCATGTATTTTTATATATGCATAAGTAATGCTGCAGTTGTTCAATTATCAACTTTGTGTCTAACCCTTTTTTACCTTCATGTGTGTATCACACTAAGGGGTAGGCAAAGGAGTGTGGTACACTCCTATTATTCACCTGTAAATTCGGTACAAATCCAAACCCTGAAGTACTACTAAGTACCTGAAGCACCTCGGTATTACTTGACTGGAGGATCAAACCCAAGACCACTCAATCATTTATTTTGGTTGCAACAACCCAACCAATAAAGCCATCTGTCTTATCTTAATATAGAAATAAGTAATCATAGAATTTCTGTGAAATAGTTTATCTGTGCTAAATGGCAGTGCAATTATTTTTATACATTCTGATAAACGAAGGGTGTCGCCTGTAGGTGTGATATGTGCCATTCTATGTGATGACTACATCATTAATTATAAGTAAAATTTGAGTCAGTGAGACAGCGCTCTCACATTACTGATAATTCAGTTTGTACGCTATGTATATATGGGTCGTGTAACGTTCCATTAATGCCATGGTAAATAGAAATAACATACAATGTCATTGTGTGAATCATTTAATATTCCAAGTGCAATTAAATTTAAAACATATCACATTGGAGCATTGTGTATTATTCCATTATTCTAAGCCTTGTACATGGGATTGTGTATTCCTATGAATGAGATAATCCAATTGCAGACATCTGAATATGTCCACAATGAATAACTGTTTGTGACTAGTTGATGTATGTATATGTCTTCAACATTCTATGCCCAGAGGTTATTCAGATCAGGGTGTAATGATGTTTGGTTATTTTGTAGGAATTATGAATTTTGCTTGTATAGAAATTGTATTAGACTGCCCCATGGGTTGTGTTGGTTGCAAGTGCGACTGCTGATCGGGAGGTCCCGGGTTCGATTACCGGGTCGAAAATTTTCAAATTTATATTTTCTAGTAGTGGTTCAGGATATGTGCCTGATGCATGGCAATAGGCCTACTCCGTGGGACGTAAACATAACTTGTGACTCGTGAGAACGTTCTGCATTCCTGTAAAATTTGTATGGGTTTATCTGAAAGATTTGTGTGGTAGTATGTATCAACTACTGTTTTTCTGTGTACTAAGTACACACCTAAAAAAATCTTTCTCCAGACACAGTTCTCTTCCTTGAACAACAAGCTTTACTATGATAGCCAGTGGCATTGTACGTATTCAGGTAGACCATCTCCACAAACTAAGAATCTCTTTATAACAAGAGATATGTTATCTTAAACTGGGTTGCAATCTCGATTCTTTATTTTGATCATGTAGATGTCGTTCAATCTGGAAAGCCTATTTCAGTTTTTTTATGTTGACCTACAATATATTTTCTAGTTAATAACATGACCTAGATAAAAGCTAGTATTGATCCTGAAATTAAATATTAATTGTATATTTCCACACACTGAACCAGTTGTCATATATACAGCCGTTGGCTTCATTAGAGCTAAGCAAAGTTTAAATATTATGATAGCATACTGTAACACATTTCATAGATAAGATATTGTTGGGAACTTGTGTTATTGTGAATTATGGTTTTTTTACAATTAATATGGTATCACACACAGAGCAGTAATGTATGAATAATTTATATAAAAGTTTTATATTAATATAAAAAAACATCACACATTTATTTCTCTTAAGGGTAGTCAGAGAAAGAGTAGTTGTCCAACTTTTCATGTACTGTCCTTAAATATTTTATGTAGGGAGTCTATTGATATACACTAGGTACAAATTGACATTCTTTATTGCTACTAGGAACTAAGTCAAAAAGATCCAATAACACTGCCTGACCCGGGAATTGAACTTGAGAACTTTGTACAGCAGTCACACTTGAAACCACTACACCAAATAGACAGACTCCTTGACTTTAACATGTTAATGAGTATAACATCAACACCACGATAGGTTTTTTGTTTAAATTAAGTGATGAATTTTATTATTATCACATGCGAGCGCAGGAGAAATTAAGTGAATAATTACCACATATTCAATTGAGAAATAAAATGTTTTGACCGGAACAACATATTAAATGTTGGAGAAATATAATGAAAACTATTCCCCTACTTATTTATAAGTATACTTACAATGAATTAATGTTCTCTTTTTTTCTAGTTTCCATAACATCTTTGCAAATATGTTATTCAGTCTTCAATTGATAATTTGGGCAAGTGACAACATGGCATAATGTGGGTAGTGGTAATTTATGTCTATGTATATTCTAAACGTCCATTAAAATGCAACCCAATATCATACGGCAACACACTATACTCCACTCGAACAGGTCGCGACTTTGGCAACAAATCAAAATTTAAAATGATACCTGCCTGTTTAGTTTGTATATATATATATATATATAGAGGTAAATGTGTCACTGGAAGATTGGCAATTTAATTATCAGAGCACATTGTACAATACCGTATCATACTCACTGACATGATGTATGGGAAGTGAGAAGTTGTATTAGACATTAATTGAACATAAATATAAATAAAGAAATTAAACGAACACAAATATAAGACATTAAATGAATATTTTCTTTCATCGGTGTGATTTATTGGATAAAATACCCGTTTTATGACATGCTTTTAAAGTTGTAATTGAAATGCAATTCAGTTAGTGTTTATTATGTGTGATGATGTCAGGTTGATTATACCTAAACAGATGAAAATTTGTGATGATTGATGTACTAAAATTATTTGAGGTACTTTTATGTGATAATACAATATTACTTCTATAAGATTTCTTTAGTTTGATTCATAGAAATGAATGGTTTATGATATATAATGACGTATATGAATCTATCTTGTACGAATCGCTTTTGACTTTGATATAATGCAAATGCATTCTGCATTGTGATTTATTGGTATTCACTTATCAGCAGAGCCATGTGAGTCGGTCCCCTGCCCGAACAACGTGACCGGCAGCGCGATGGCGGCGACGGCGTGCGCGGGGCCCAGCGGCAGCGGCGGCGGCGGCTCGCCGCCCGTGCCGGCCGCGGCGCCCGCCTCCACCGCCGGCCACCACAGCCCCTACGACCTGCGCCGCAAGTCGCCACCAGCATATCACGAGCCGGGCCCGTCCGGCGCTTGCTCTCTGCCGGCTAGGAAGAGGCCCAGAACGTTAGTGGATTTTTACGTATCGATAATATATTATTCTACAGAATTGAATTCTACTCTCCGGAATTCTGCAATTATCTTGGTGATCCACATTTGTGATACTGGTGTACATCGTCATCGTTATATTTTTAAAAATCTGTACACGATTTTTTATATGTTGGTATGAACAGACACCACAGATATATTCCATAGTTGGAGGTTAACGTAACTGGTGAAAAGTAAGACGGTACTTCTCGGTCTACAGTGCAGTAGGGCCACGGGTTGCCTTCGGGGAGTAAAAGCGTGATGTTTCGTTTTTGGTATGCATACTAACCCTGAATAAAGGAACAAAGAAGCTCGTTGTCAAACTCAAATGTTCATAAATAATTATTAACTTTTTCCGTCAGTGGCCGCGCTACTCCTTTTATTTTCGATCTGCGTATAAATCTATACATCTATACAAATAAATAAAATTGGAGTGTCTGTTTGTAATCGAAGTAACCGCTTCTTAGTAAATGCATAATACACAATAC
>DWEI01001057.1:0-18044 GCA_018245875.1 Mysoria ambigua | reverse complement strand
CGTAACCGGTGAATCGTGGGAATGTTCTGCATTCCTCTGCCTACCCCTTCGAGGATTACAGGCGTGAAGTTACGTTTTTTTATAACCAAAACTTTACTAGCTCTTCTGTCGCATGTTGATCTCCTTTTGACGTAGAATTAATAATATATTGTAGGTTAAATTACCCACCTTTTTTTAAATTGAATCCGTAATTTCAGAATTATGGTAGGTACCTACAATTACATTGATGTGTTTTTGTTTTTAAAAAATATTTTACCTACTATAGGTATATCTATAGGTATAGGTATTATACTTTGATTTCCCGTTTAATAAAAAAATAAATAGTTTGTTATAATTATCTACCATAGTGACGGGTAGCCGTTGGCGTGATCGGATTAATTTAGATTGATTTTGTATTAAGAATTCGAACAGATTCAAAATTTTTAACCTAAGTGGGTAGGTAAAATAATACCTACATACCTATATCTTATTGATGGACGCTCGCGAAATGGCGTGTAAGGTACAATCGTGCCACAAATTGCGAAATTAAGATCAACGTTACACCGCGCACGGGCTTCTGATTCGAACGAAATCAAAATCGAATTGGATTCATCGTTATTATTACTTTATTTTTTCTTTCTTTCATTTTTAGGCTTCCGTGTGGGAATTCGGCGAGTGGGCTAACGATTTCTACATATCGTGTTTTTGTGTATTTTTTTTTAAGCATTGCCATATGTAAAGTTGGTGAATTATTGAGATTGGAGCGTGCGTTTGGCATCTGTTAAGGAGCAGATTTGAGTAGTTTTCGTGTTGTTCAACTCATGTATTATATCTGCATACAAAGAAGATTTTAATAAGGAGCGTGGCTTCGGGCCGGCTAGCATTTGTATCTATAGTACCTATGGCATTTAGCTATATGTAGGTAGGTTTATATGGTATCTTAATAGACTGGGTGGAGATGTCCAAAGATATTTTAAAGATATAGATAACTTCCAAACGTAAATAGATAACATTGGCGAAGGCCTTAAGGTTTTCAAGTCGAAGTCATTCAATTCGTGATATCATGATGATTGCTACTAAGTATTAGCATTTTTAAAGCAGTGACAACGAATGTAGGATGTTTCTGTTGTCAAAAAAGCGTAATTGGTTTTAAAAGAAAAACACTTGTCAGTTGATATTGTGAGCAACGATTTGGTCAGAAACGCGCGGCGAGTGCGCATTGAGCGCGCCACGCGATCAGCCCGGAGGCTCGCGGCGCGGGGAGCTACGACCGATGCGCGTGCGCACAGGACGCTGCACGCGGACACTGACAGTTGGATAATGTCGTCCTCAGACCATTTAGGCCTTGGGTCGTTGTCGATATGGCTTGTTTATGAACATAACTTAGAGTTAGTCTAAAATCCGAGGTAAATGAGGTGCAGCTTATGATGCAATAGGCCGACCTAAAATGAATTTGTGAAATCCTTTTGAAAATCAGATTCACAAATGGAACTATTATTTTTAACTTTACCTTATAAATTTTTAAGTTTTATATAATGGCTAAAACTTAAAGCTAATAAAGACGTGACTTGTCTTGTTGAATCGAACTTCGATATTTAAAACATTTTGTTTAAGGTAATAAATAAAAAACAGGCAGTCAAATTCTGGAAGCCATAAGAATGGCACGCCACTTATGTAGTTACACAATTTGAATATCTGAATTTGGAATCTGGAATCTGCAAATTTGGCGGGAATGTGAGCTATTTGAATATGGAATCACGATACAACGCTCTCACGGTTTGTCAAACCCTTGGGGGACATTCTTCACAATTTTATATAAAGAGGCGGAGAATTTTTCGCAAGTTTCAGTGCATTATTCAAATGTTTGCATGATACTATGTTATCGATGTTCTCCTGTTCAGAAAGGAATGCGTACAATAATTTTCGTTACGAAATCGTGACTGATTTTAAATTTGTTGCTTATACATTTAAATAAAGTTATTTTTTTTTTGGGCGATGCCTTGATTTGGATTTGCAATGAAAGTAGTTACCTAAATGCTGAGGTGTACCTCTACTGATACCTCCTTTCTTTTGTACGAACACGTCTCCTAGTGGAACAGTTTTGTTAAATTACTGCTACTCGCTATGTTTGACACTATATTAATGAATACGGACTTAATTGCTGAGAAATGTGCAAACTATAGTTTTGATAACATGTAGAGTTCGTTAAGTTTGCTAGTAGAGCTACGGGGTTGATTCTACCGGATATCTGATAACTTTTTAATAATGATTAAGCGTTATAATAGGTATATTAATAACGATGATAAAATTTGAAATACAAGTGTTTTTAGTCACATTTTGAATAAAATGTGCGGTAGTAATTGCAGATCAGTGATTTCCTCCCGATTTAAATTTCTGCTTCCAACAACAAGGTTCATATAGATACCGACGAAAATAGGTTATTATGTTGCGGGGGTTATTATTATTACATGTCACTTAGTGCAACTATAGGCAAGCCTTTTAAATGCCGTTAAAGTTACGTAATAAGGTAACGAAATAGGCGCCTACATTGGAGAAAACTGCCGATATTCCCAAAAGCTTAATAACGTGTCTTTATAGTGGGCATCATAGCAACAATAAAATGTCACACGAAATACCTCCAGCGTTTCGTGAAATTCGGTAGGCGGTAGAGTTTGAACGTGGATTTTAAATAACGTACCACAAAATAACTCTCCCACTATGTGACACAATGTACTATTAAATTTTAGGAATACCTATTCCAAAATGGAATAAGTATATAAATAAAATGTGAATTATTCCTACTAACAACCAGATTGATTTTTTTACATACCTAATTTAAATTCGGAAAATCTGTCTTTTTGGGCACATATTAAATTTTTGTTGGGGGTAGTTTTGTAATTGATTGAAGGTGATGTTAATTAAGTGATTATTTTAATAGATTTAATTTAATGTTAATTAAGTGAATATTTTTTTATTATGCCTTCAATTATTGGCCGTTATTATACTGTAGATAGGTACATGTATTACAGGTTATAATATTATATATATAATCATATATAGGTAAATACATTCAAGGAAGCGGCAATGGAAGTTATTAATGCTTATCCAAATTCAGAATATCAAATCCATTTATCTTTAACATGGCAAAGAGCTATTATGCTATAGCTACAAGTAATTAGTCTTGAGAATATTTTTTTCTACGAGTAAATTAATAAGTGAAAAAAGTATTTGTACCACTTTTCACGAAATTCGCGACCACGAAAGCATGTGAGAATTCCCGTAACAATAATATATTCAGAGTAAGGCTCACACCTATTTATAATATCATAGATTACCTAATGTATAAAGTTGAGCATATATTGTTTGCTTTATTAATGTAATGTTTTGCATTAATCTATTATTTTTTTTACGTTTTAAAAAAAATCATAACATGAAGCCTGTGATCCACAAATAAGTAGGCAAAAGAGGGTAGTTCGACAAAGCGTAATTTATCATCATAATCAAAAATGGTAGGTATAGTTATCAAATAGTCTACCAAATTTAAAAATTATGCGGCATATGGTAGAAGACACTCCGATGTTCCTTTCCCATTACCATGTATGATGCACAGATCTTGAAAATTTTGCTAATTACACGACCGTGCCGTTTCACACTTGGCTTTAAAAATTTGCAACGAATTCGCGCGTGTGAAAAATTTTCGCCTCTTTATCACGTGTAAGTAGGCAATGCAACTGTGCACATGATTGTGTATATGTGTAAAATCACGCCTGTGTTTCACCATTTGGTAGACAGAGAAGCGTAGTACACTCCCGGAATTTGTCAGTTATACGTCCCATAATGTAATAGGGGTTAACCTATCGCCATACACCGAGCACAAATCCAGACTCCGTGGTACTACTAGGAGTTTTAAGACAGAGAACGCGGAGAGAAAATACAGGAACTTTTGCTCAGCAATTGTGTTTGTACCCATTCGACCATGAGACGAATATAATAACGAACGATAATAAGTATTTAAAAAAATGGACATCAGTGGTGCCCTTAATGTGTAAATATTAGGCATAATAAATGTCTGAGAACAGAAAAAAGTTGTGACAATGTGTATGGTATTATTTATAATGATCCTAATTTAACCTGACTGTGCACAGAGTTTAGGCAAAATTACCTCACGTAAGGGTTTTTAATACTTTTAGCCCTCTCCTGTTAGGCCAATCGAAACAATACTGTAACGATATAGGTAGGTATTCGTCGAAGCAAATTGCCGATACAATGTAATAACGGCTCCTTAAGGAGCCACGCACTCATTAGCGGAACAGAAACAAAAAATAAAACGTTCTAGAAAGCCCCATTTCAAACTTTTCATATTCAAATTCGGAACTCGTAAGGATACGTTCACAGGGTGCTTTATTTAATCACGTGTTGAACAAAATCATTGTCAAATACTATGGAAATTATTATTAATAAATTTAATTTTTTTATAGTTAATTTTTTAAGTTACGTATTAATAAATTCTAATAAACATAGGCTCAATATGTATAAGTTAAATATTGATTTATATACAGAATTAGATTACAATAGTTATGTATACCTAAGTTGCGCAAAGCAGTGTAGGTACTGCCTACATGTGAATTTTATAAATTGTCAGTACCTACTTCATAGGTATTATCAAAATGTATTAAAAGTATTTTTTTTACTTTTAGTTTAAATTTTATTTCCCATTATAATTATGTAACTTAAATTTACTACACGTTATATTTGACTTAATTGTGAACGCATCCGTAGAGCTCGCGTGACGCTACTTTTAAACATAGAACGGTCGTTCTTTTTGCGAATTAGAAGTGTTCTCTTCAAAACAAATTGCTGACAAGCGGGCCGTTTGGGTTCTTATTTTCAATGCGCCAACCGCATTTTCTACGCCATATTCGGTCGACTTAAATTAAACCTTATTATGATTCCATTTAGTTTATGTATAGATTGCACTCGTCGGAACCGTCATAGTAGCCACCTGTAAGGCTATAGACAGAAGATTAAATCATTTGTTTTCAATTTCATTGTTTTTATTTGTTTAAAATGTAGATAATAGATATTTCAATTAATATATCTTGATTATTTTATTGTTATTGTTTCGTGAGTGTTACACATGGCTAAGTATTAGTCTCCGCCGCGACCTCGCTGCAATCGATGGGAGTTTATGAGGAAGGACCTCGTATGGGTTCGAAACTCGTCGGGCCATCCCTAAAAAGACATATATGAGTCTAGCCGGCTTAATACTTAGTCGTATCATGTTTAAACTGATTGTACAAATATCTGTACAAGTTCAGTACTTATTGATGCATCTGAACTAAGCATTCGTGTTTAATATTCACGATGATAAAACCTGGTCGAAGAACTTCAGTAACGTTCAAAAATTTCAACTATAATTATAAGTTATTAGGTACATTGCGTAATAATCTTATCTTCCTCAACGTTAAAACAGTATAAAGTAGTTAGTTGTTAACTCTATCAAGTTATTTGTAGATAGATATTGTAGAGCAGTGGGGCGTAGAGCTCAAAGAAAAATATTAACTGAACCTCATATAGATATACGATAACATACCTGCATAATATATAACGTTATACTTTTCAGAATTATATTGATTAGAATTGTAAAGGTAGTTTTAGGTAGTCTCCTTGTATCTTAGGTAGTTTTCTATAGTCTCAAACAGTCTTGTATGGTCTTAAGAATTCTTCCATGGTCTCAGGTGGTATTTTATAGACTTAGGCATACTTTTATTTATTTATTTATTTATTCTTTATTGTTTACCTGTACCTACTTATTGTAAGGTTACAAAGGGCGGATACTTAGGTATATGATCTTAAGCAGTATCTATGTTGGGCTCCGACGTATGTGTATAATATCACCAACAACAAGAAACGTGGGCTGTTGATAAACTGACTTAATATTTAATCGGAGTTACGTTTCCGATGCAAATTTATTTGATGAGAGCTGCTTATGCAAATGAGTGGTGTTCGGTGGCTGACGCAGTTCAAACGCGTGTATTGTTTCAGTGGCCATCGGTACGGTGTTTGCGTTAACGCTCGTTCACAATGGGCGATTGTGTACGTTTTTTTTTCATACAAGTACTGTGCCTAGGTAAAGTAATTTTAGTGATAATATCAGCAAAATAATTCGCGCCTTTCCGTTATTTTTTATAATACATCCATAGACTTTGTTTTACTATTAAACATTTTATGAGTTTAAATTGTATGTATGAAAGGAACAGTATGAGTCATGATTATCCTGTATGTTTTCCCGGGAACGGTCTCTGTCGGGCTCTCGCTCCAATCTACGGGAGCTCGTGAAGAAGACCCTGGGCCAGATATGAAACTAGTTATGATTACTTGAAAAGCATGCTAGAGTTGACTTGGGTATTCATTAAATGGGACTTCAGTTAGATTAAACCTTACGGAATTATTTACTTTTAAATCTGTCTTCTTTATAAGCAAACGGCACTTAACAGCTCTTGGTTTTGTATGGAACTATATTAGCGTAACATTACCCCTATAATTCCCGATGAGGAAGGCAGACGAGTGTGGTACACTCGCACGTTACGTCCCGCTATGGAATAGGTGGAGAGCTTAAGCGTTTTGCCACACACCGGTTATATACTCAGATTCAGAGCCACTGTTGTTATAAAATGTAACTGTTTTTGTCCCGGGGTTTGATCCCAGGATCCCTCGATTGGCAGTTATGCTTACAACCAACACGACCAACGAGGTAGTCAACTACCTATAGGTATTAATAAAAAACTATATTAACAATTCCTGTTCTAGAAATTTCACTAACATTTTGCTTTTGCTTATAGCACTTTCTACTATTCCGTAGTACTTACCTACTTTTTGTCATTTAATTTTTTTACTACAAACATTTTATAAGTGTCACATTGTAAATAAACTGTACTTTATTATACAATCAACAACAATGACATTCTCACCGCGAAGACCTACAACGAAATCAATTTATACGGGCTCCCCGGTATAATGTCGTCCGACAATCGAACGTTCTAATATTAACGGGCGCCGCACGCGATGTCACGCGCCGTGACAGCGCGATGTCGCGTGACGCTGCGCGACGGCGAAATGTCACGCGCCACTCGACAGTGCGACACGTGGGAGGCCCGGCGTTTAGGGAGTTCGTACACTAGTCATCCGATATTACCTTGAATTCGGAATGTTAATATATGAAGTATTTATATATGATAGAATTATGGCTTTAACTCTGTCATGACAAGTGACAACTCTTAACAGTGGAATGATACAAGGATTGAAAAAGATGTACGGTTGCCTCTATTAATTGCAATTGTTGCATGTCGTGTACTGGTATGAGTGCACACGCGTATATATTATATGAAAAGTTGTGATAAAATTATATTGATTTGCACGAATAAACGCGTTCGTTATAATAACGTAAACGTTATGATGTGTGTGTGTGTGTGTGAGAGAGAGAGAGAACAGAATTAAGATCAGGTTTATTGCTTTATGCGTTATAAAGCTATGGATAACATTATAGAAGTAGTATTATTATCAACTCTTGTATTGTTCTTTATTTATAGAAAAGTTTCCCTCAAAGATAATCTTGATATTGGTTCTAATCAATAATCAAATATTATCTTCAGTAAGCATTTAACAATTTGTAACTGGATAAATATAATCCTGTCGCATCAAGCCGATCTTTTTTGATAAACCTATGAACTCTCTTAATCGTTGTATTTATGAAACGTACAGTACTTGTTCATTGTGTACTTTTCATCGCTCGTTTATTTGCGTGTGTAGTGTTGTATAAGTGACGGTGGCACGCAATGGACGTGATATTGAACGACGAAGGGAACTTCGATGGGGAATTCTGTTTGGATCGGTAATAATGTGTGGGGGTAAACGACATGCATTTTAGATTGTGTGCAGGTAACAGAGTGAATAATTTACCTTTCAATTTGTGTTTGGAAATTTAATTAGAAGATTTTCTGGTTGCCGCTTCAATATAATAACTGGTTTCTAAGAAGAATTAACATGGAACTGTGCTTGTTGGGAATTTGTCGATAATTATTACAATAATTTTCCAAAACGGCAAGGAATCTATTAGTTACATATTAAATGTACTAAGTATTGTTATTTATTGGAAAATAACAAATTTAAAATGATTGAATTTGTTAAAAGAGGAACTTTTACGACAAAAAAATTTTGAGCATTACAATTTCAAAATTTAAAAATATTTTCTATTTAACGGTATACAAGTAAAGTGAAAATGCATAAAAGTAGATTAAACAAGCAGTTAGATTTTAACAAATAAGTTTACTATATGATCTGTATGAAATATAATCATGTTAATTATCTGCCATTTGGTTTCTATAACTCAAGTTCTCTTGATGCTTACCTATTTTCGGATGGCCGTGTGTGAATATGTCCCGAAGATAAGGAAATATAATTAAGGTAGTTCTTTTGTAACGCTAGCTTATTTTTCATTGATTTATGTGCAAGTTAGCTGCCCGTGTTAATCTGCTATGCAGTATCACACGTGTTATCGCACGAAAGGGTAGGCAGAGGACAGGATAGACGTTTACGTCCCACTATGGAATAGGTGGTGAGAACTACAGCCATAGGTATGGTAGTGGTGTGGAAATGACAAAAGATTTAATTTCATTAAACGTTTTATTACATATTCATTATCGTTTGGCAAAAGGAAGAATAACATGCATCTTTTAAAAATGTACGCACACACATCGACCATTTTCTATGTATATATAATACTTTTTGGTTCTTACATCATATATTTAAATTATTATGTAACAAATCTCACACTTCATTATTATACATATGAAAACAAGAGCACGGAGTGTAAAAAATAAAGCTGTATGTACACATGCCACAATAATCTCGATCGATAGGAATTATTTAGGTCACAATTTTTTTATCTGATATACTATATACTATATTAATACATATAAACATACAATATTCGAATAAAATGAACAATCGTCACAATAAATTTACTAATTTTGAAAAGATAATTTTGTCGGTTAGCACCAAAATAGCTATAGATATGAAATATTTTTTTATTCACAACAGTATCGTATATGTGCCTATATAATTATATGAAATATTTTAATTACACTATCACGATACAGATGTCGCTAGATTATATTATGTTTAATTATGACTAAAATAATTAAAACTATCACATATTACGTCTATAAACAATCGTAAGCAATATCTTTGTACATCATTAAGGTACTATATACAATTTATTGCACGTTAACATCAATATGGAATGTTGAGTTCTTAATACGTCCGAACGGTAATTTAAGTACTAAATAATTATGTATACCTATTAAATTGTCGATAATTATTACAATAACATGATTTCATTTATTTACAATTGCTTTACAATTCATTATGGAAACACATTGAACTGTGTACTATTTTAAAGCAGACGAAAGTACTGAAAATACCGAATAAATTATCTACATGAGAATTTTATTAGGTACTGGCGTCTAGATACAATCTTATTACAAGACCTTATGCTATTTGGTAATACTAAGTCATCACAAATGCACTGGAGATTCGACCGTACTGTACAGTAAATAAGCACTTATTTCGACAAATAACGTCACGATGGATTCATGTGTAGCCTGCCATTTTGTCTACGAGATATGTGAGCTTCGCTGTGTATATTTCTCTTAGTCCGAGAAAAGAAAGCAGCACTACACCCGCTGACAGAACACCGGTGCAACGATTGCGCGTGAATAGTCTCACAATGCGTCTTCAGTTCGGATAAGTCTTTGAAGCATTCTCTGCAACCCCGACATGGATAGTATCCATCTTTATTTGGCCGCGGCGATTCGTCGTCTATGCAGTAATTAAGTTTATTCGGAGGAGAGTAAGCTTGATTGCAACCAAAGGTGTTCAAGCCGGGTGGTAGGAAACCGAAGGGTAATGGAGGAAAATTGGGGAGCATGGAGAAAGGCGCGAATAGGAAGGGATGTTGATTAAACATGTCCCGGCCGTTTAAATAAGTTTCAGGTAACTGTAGAGGAGGATAAGGCGTAAATGGCATCTGGGTCAATTGATTCTTTAATTTGTCTGACTCCACAGCTCGGTAGTACTTGTGCGACTCAATGTAAGGGACTGCACGTTCTTCATCGTTATATTTCACCATCAGATCTATTTGTTCACGGATTTTTTCCAAAATCCCCACCGTAGAATCTTTGGATATTCTCACGTCATCTGATGATAAAAGTTTTTTGTGCAAATTAATGTTCGCGGAATGGCGGTCCCTACTGCGTCTCGTTTGGAATGCAGCTCTGCACCCTTCGTGGTTGCATTTGTACATAAGCTTTAAATGCGCATTTTGATAGTGCGTTTTTAGAATATACATATTTTGAAATATTTTTTCACATACTGTACACTTTAAAGGATTTTCATGGTCTATTGGAATGTCTGAGGTAACTATGAAAAACCCGTTGTCGAAATGACCGTATATATGACTTTGTAGATCATCTGACGGATAGTCGTAACTCGACACTGAGGATGCTGGTGATCGGTCAGAAAAGTCTATAGTGTCATGCATAGATAAGTTGTAAGGTCCGATTGTATTGAGCGATTCGATTTTTTTACTAATGCTTGGAAAATCTCCTTTAGACAAACTTTCGAGACGTTTCAATGCATTCTCAGATGAAAATTGATCGTTACTTGCATGGTATGTGTCATTTGGTTTGCTCGCTTCTATTTTATCTATGGGTTCTTCTTTTACTCTCAAATCTTGTGCACTACAGTCCAATTCATTCTTTTCTTCCTTTATTGATGGGACTTCTTGTTTAATTTGAATGTTTTCAATCGCTTTTTGCTCATGAAAAATTGCACTTTTCGTATCACTTTCTTCGCATTTGACTCTTTTAAGATCTAATATTCTGTCGTCGTCGTTTTCATCATTTTTGTTTTGTGAATCATCGATCATGGAATTATAGGGGTTTTGTAATCTGGTAGGATTAAGGTTTTTTCTTTTTCTCTTCATTATTTCGGGACTAATAGTATCTTCTTTTGTATTTTCTGTATTTTCATTAGTGTCACTAACACTTCTTTGATCACAATCTGTCTCTGAACCATCAACAGAACCGGATGATTTATTTAAGTTTGAATAGTAATCGCTGGTATCAATGTGCTCGGTTTCGTCATCATCGTCATCGCCAGCAACAACCACGATTCCATCGTCGTCATCAGATTCAGCTTGAACATCATGGTCCTTATTTTCTACAGAACTAGATTCCCTTCGTAGCATTTGTGATTGATCTAGGGGTGATGAAGAAAAATTTGCATTCATACTATTTTTAAAATCCATAGGTACATTTGTTGGAAACTGTCTTAAGTTTGTTGCAGTATTAAGGAGAGGGTATGGTCCGAATGGGTGCATGGGACTGATTACAGGTGGCATGCTCAACCCCGCGCTATGTGGAGATATTAACACGGGGTGAACTTGTGCACTGCGACCATCGTGAGGAGAAATTTTTCTTCGTAAGTGTGGCGAATGTAATTTTGGATTGGGATTTGCACTATGCCTGTTTCTCGATCTTCTTGAGCTAAACATCATGCTGCAACCTTCTACGGTACATTTGTGCATTTCACGTAAGTGAACGGCTGAGAAATGTATTTTTAAGGCGCCTTTATCGCAAAATGTTTTTAAGCATACGTTACACTGAACTCTTTTCTTTCCTGTAGCTGGGTTAATAAAATGTGTACCTAAGTTTAATGGCATTTGCGATGCTCCCCAATGCCTCTTTGGTGGGCTAATACATTTACCAATCATCATTTCTCTTGTCTTTTGTGCTGCTTCAATATAAGCATCTTTGCTCAAGTTAAGAACATTTTCTTCTTCTCTCTTTGAGTCCTCTGAGCGACTCCTGTCTATACCATTCATAGATTTGTAGTCACCGGTTTCCACTGTCTTAGTCGACATTTGCGGCAAAAGTGCCTGAAGTGATGCTAACCCCATGGGATTTTGACTAAGAGCGGCGACCATTGCGGCAGAATGGTTAAAGGAAGAGGACATGGAAGACATCGGAGGCATGGGTATATTTGTGGGTAATTGGAAATTTAGAAACTGACTTCGCATCAGATCCATTGTTGCCTTTTCTGATGAATTAAAATTAAAACTTTGTTTACGACTACCATCTTTTGACGCTTCATTAATTTTATGTTTTCGGAAATCGAACGGTTGCATATTTTGAAGATTGCTTAATGGCGATGAATTGACTGGACTGGTCGCTGAAATAGGGCTGGATGAGGTAGATAGGCGGATGCTATGGTTGGGAGAGACTTCTGCAGATGATGTTCTATGAGGTGACTGCTGGTTATCTGGAGAGTACCGGTTATGATCCGGTGACATATCTTCTTTCTTAACGTTTATGTCATCAAAAGCTTTGGCTCTAGCTTCGTTTTCTTGAACGCTTTTAAGATAATCAAAATTATGTTTTGCTTCCATCATATGTTGAAAATATCTTAAAGATTCATCGTTGCGAACATCCTTTCCCGATTTATCCATAAGCCTTCGAAATTCAGCTTCGAGCTTTAATTGCTCTATAGCTCTTATATCCGTGTAGTTTTCCATTTTCTTATCCATTCTGGCTTGGCCGTAGCCCTGGTTATCATCCTGTGGCGAAGGCAAGCCATTTTTTTTGTACAAAGGAAGAAGAGATGTTTTGTGAAGCGCTCTGGCTTCTTGTAGTTTGAGTATTTGGTGCAAAGCCATGCTGTGCTCTGGACCGCGGCCACTCCATCTTTCAGCGCTGCTCGACTGTGATTCCTGTAACAAATGAGATAACCCAATAAACACAAGACCGAAGAACTAATTTTTAATTATTATCAGATAATTCGTATTGTATTACCATTCGTAACCATGGTATTGGTTGATTTTTTTTTCAGTTATAATTAAAGCGGTAGAAAATAGTATAGATTTCCGTCTAGTTAAGAAATGAAGCCGTTTCTGAGTTATAACTTAGAAAGTGTTGAATACATACATGTTGGTGGGGAAATCTTATAAGATCATCAATTAGGAGCTTCAGAGACCGAAAGGAATTCTCATGGAAAAGATTTGCATAATATATCATAAATCAGTAAAGCAATAAAAGTGAGTAAATTTATTTAGCCTTTGCCTTCAGTGTTCGGCGCACACTGGAAATTATAGGTCCTAAATATTGATCAAAACTTCGATTCGGTCGAATTAATTTTAACATATCCGTCTAATAACGAAAGATTATCGAGTCTAGAGCAAAGCAAAAGACGGGTTGCTCAAATGGCTCTTCAAAGTAACTATTGGTTACACACGAAACCACACCTTGCGTTTTCAAAGGCTAATATCAAATTAATTCTGAGAACGGAGAGCAATTGGGTAAAATTGTGTAAAATGACGGTTTCGAGTCGACTTCGGAATAGAAAAGTGGTTTTGTGTCGCGTGTTTGAAACGATTTAATCCGAAAAGTAAATTACTATTCATTTGATAAGTATTCGGGGCCGGCTCGCGTTGTCAAAGTTAAATTTGTCTTAATTCGACCACTCCATCAACTGTTTTGTGTTAGTTGTCGTGTTTGATTTGTTATTATCTAAAGTAAATAGCGTTTTAATGAGTACCTAAAGAGTACCTAATAGGTTAAATGTCTTACAACAAAGTAACCGCTTGCTAAGTAGCCACAAAAATAGTAAAACACATATGTATTAGTTATACATATTAGGTAACATAAACAGTATCTTAAGTATACTCAGTAGTTTAAATATCAAGTAATTTTTAGTAGGCGTCATATTGAAATAATTAAATAGCCGTATGGATTATGCATATGACGTTTCATTGGGAACAATCAAAATGAACGTATGTTAAGTGTCGCAAGATCTGAATAAACCGTAGTTTAGTCAACCGTGGCGTCGGGCCCGATTGTCGCCTTTTAAAAAACATTTGTCACTCGATCATGGCGTGTAACCGTTGGGGTTGCCATATCATTATCTTTTCCTTGGAAAATTAAATCGTCGTTTGGTCGCGCCGGCGCGTCGGGGGCAATTCACTGAAACACCCAATTATAAACCTTAATACATTCTTTCCTAATGCTACGAGAAACGGATAAATGGGGGTTAATAAAGTGACGTTTAAGGAAAGTATACGTCTGTTGCATACGTTCTGCGTTTTTCTAATTTTTCTGATTATACAGCGTTTATGGTTTAAAAAGTGGATACAATTCGAATGATTTTGTTTTGAGTTTGGAACTGTGTCATTTATGTAATCGTAGTCGTTTACGGTGCCCATGGCTTCGCCTGTCATCTTATTATTTTGTCATTTATATGTCTAATAATTATCTCAAATCGTTGAAGATTGTTGTGAGTTTTTTGTTGCTTGGAATTGTAATATTTTTTTACGTCTTTACAAGTACACACGTACGTTTTTTCACGTGTTTGAAAGTTTGTCAGTTTTTTAAGGTCTAACGTCAGATGTTGCATCAAGAGATTATGACTTTTCATGTCTAATACGGAACAAAGTTTTTATTTACTTAGTCTCTTTACTCAACAATTAAACGGTCCAAGATAATTTAAAAAAAATCAACTCGATTGTAAAATTTAATCCTAATAGCCTGTAGAAACACAAGCTGCCTCAGATTGTCAACAGTTCACGTATGTAAGAAATAAAGCCACAAAAAATTGGCTAAAGTCGCGACGTTAAGCCGAGGTGAACGAACCGCGAACTCTCATGCCGCCCGTAAGCCTTATCACATGGTCATAAGATTTATTTTGTAATAGCAATAAATACACTTTAATTTGTGGACACATTTGACCCACGCCTACCGAGCACTGGACAAGCGCACATATCTTGTAGTACTGGGTATTTAACACAGTCCAATTTATTTCTTATGACATAACAATAAAGCTGAATATGGTTTGCGCAGATCGGGTGTACTTTACTTTTTTAAATGTGTACAGTCGCGCTGATCGTTTTTCGCCGCTTGTCGTGACATGCCATATTGTTCGGGCATGATACATTAAGTAAGCAAACAGGTTGTGTACAGTCAAGCGCAAAACACATTGAAATTTTGCGTAATGCCCGTTTTAAACAACGCCCGCGAATCTTTTTCTTATGGGAAATCTTAGTTAAGATCAACAATTCCATTAACGTTCCATGAACCTACGCTATTTTTAAACTTGAAACGTGTTTTTATTTTTAGAATCGTATTGCGTTTACGTTACGAACTGGCTTATTATGCTATTGTCGGAACTAGGGACTTAATTTTATAAAGCTTTTATTTATTTTATCATAAGGCTTTGGTATCTATACCCTTAAAGATATTTAAGGTGAGTAAAATCCTCTACTGGTATTGATAGTGAAGACTGTGCAGATGTCATATGTTATCGTTGGTTAAATACTAAAAGTTTATTATACTAAAGCTTTCGGGCGTTCAACTCTGTACCAAATTAAAACTTATTTAAATGTTATGTTTTTAAATTATAATATATATTATAAATTCGTAGCATGAAAATAATTTAGCATGAATCATTGTCATGTGACTGCCGATCGGGAGCTTCCAGTTCGATTCCCGGGTCTAACACTACAAAATTTTCTAATTGAGGTTTTCTTATAAAGATTTGAAGTCTGGATGTATACCCGGTATAGGACAATAGGCTCAACATCTATTCCATAGCGGGACGTAAGCGCAACTGGTGTATCGTGCGAGTGTAGACACTACACTCCTCTGCCTACGCATTCGGCGAATGCAAGCGTAATGATGCATTTAGAAACCATTTTACATATGAAAGTTCTATAATGATGTACGAAAAGTAAATATGATTTGTTTATGTGTGTCGTCAATAAGACAATGGACCGCGCCGTGGGCGAGCGGCGCTCGTAACGTCGACCGGCGAAGGTCCCGTCTAACAATTAACGAGGCTAGATATATTTTGACTGTGTCAAAAGAATATCTATTATATTTACGATCTATTAACAAAATGTATAACCTCTCGATGGATAAACGTTTTAATATAATTGTTCATATGTTTCAAATTTCAGTATTATTGAAAATTATAAATTTTTCATTAGGTAGATATGTATTCAAATGTTGTTCAAGTATCGATGTAATTTTTAATATACTTTTGTTAACGTACAGTTATTAAAACCCTGTATCGTGATTGACGAAGGGCGGACGTGATGTCAATTGGCATTTTCCACCAGTCAATCCAATCGACCCTTAAGATCATACAAGGTAAGCATATGTACTAAAATATTTGTTTTATTGTTGATTTTCTATGTAAACTTCTTAATGCGAGCGTAAGCGATTTGTAACCATAGTATTTTTTGTGTACAGTGGTTTTACACATGAATGAATGTTTATAAATATTAAGCAAAAAAAAACAACACCATGTATAATGACAATTCGTAGCTGAATGTGTATTTGTCGTGTGTTCAACAACGAGGCGAGCGTGGGCGGGCGGCGCCTGCATTCATTCAATTATATTTCATGAATCACACGTGAAAGCGATCGGCTGATTCGTGAGCGATTTGTGTCATCTGATTCATTTCTTATAAATCGTGCGAATTCGGACAATACGCGTTCGGTTAACGTGGCGATAGGTAGCTAACGGTAACTATAGGGTTATTTTTCTCATTGCCAGAGGACCGACAACTGTCTGTTCTGACTTACATTGAAATTATAAAAAGGTTGATAATAATGATAATCATCATACCCCTCCATTCCTGTAGAGTTAAACACATCATACCCCTCCATTCCTGTAGAGTTAAACTCATTTGAAACTTCAGTGGCCGGCTTAAAAGTAAATTCGTTATTATTTATAAAGTATACTAATAGTGCTATTGAAATTGAACTTTTAATTATTAATTCTAATACATACTAACAGTCGTGTTCCTAAAATGATGTTAGGAATTAGATGCAGGTGTTCGTTAATGGCGGCGACCACCTGTTACCGCTGCTTGTACATTTGACACTCTATTTACAGCTGTACCTTCTGGTGGTCAATTAAGGCAAAGTTTTCATAGATTAACTTCAAAATATATGGAGCATAAAAATCAAATGTGGTTTCAACGTCGTTTTAAATTTCCCGTGTTATTATAACTGTCTTTGGAAATAGTCACAACTGATTTACCTATTTGCGATTACGACCTGGGCGGTCAATTGTTATGATTTAAAAAACGTTACAATAAACGACATGTTTAGATGTCAATGATTAGATTTTGAAACAATTTCGAAACATTTTTCGAGTGTTCAATGTTGATAGAATCGATTGGTAGTGACATGTTAAGTTTTGTCCACTTATAAGGATTGTATCCCAAATCTGTTACTTGACCTTTATCCGTTATCCAATTATGGGCCCCATAACGCGACGAGGCGCCGTAAGCCGAGATTAAGATAGGCCACGACGCACCATACTCGTCCAACTATATCATTACGAGTATTAAGCGGACCGGCCGGCTAAATCCCTTTACGTGATATAATTTTATGTCAAAAAACATCGTGCCAAATTCCGCGAACACTAAATTTGTGATGGGATATTATTGTGGTAACAATATTAATTTCATAGTAAGCGACGACAGTTAGTCAAGTGAAGTGGTTTTATGTTTATTTCAAGAAATTATAACAAGACATAAATTATTTGAAACCTCCGTCTGTCTCTTGAAAAATTCCATATACATTAAAATTCACTGTAAGTATAATATTTTTTTAACCGTAAGAAACTATATTCTTGTTATGATTACTACGAACAATAACAAAACAAAGTTAATAAATATGTCAAGCGTGTATTTATGTTTCGATATTTTAAATTTAAATTTCGTAATCGAGTTGACTTTAAATAATTTTTTTTGAGTCTCGCTATAACAGAAAGGTAATGGACGCAATCATGATAATCCAATCGATCGTCGCAAGTGGATAATTTCATATGGAATCTAAATTGTATCAAAACTGATAATGGCTTGTGGACAGATTACGGTGTCCAGTAATGATAGAGTGCGACTCTTTGGCAGCGGGCCGCGGCAGATCCGAGATTGTGTTCTT
>DWEI01001056.1:0-18047 GCA_018245875.1 Mysoria ambigua | reverse complement strand
CTTCTCCATAGCGATAGCATTTTCCGAAGCGGTGGTAGTTTCATTTTGACGTACAAAAAGTGTTCTTAGGAACCAATATTGAATAAATGGAATTTGAATTTGAATTTATTCAAGGTCTAAGCCTAGACAAGGCTGGTTGCGGTGCTTACAATGGTCGCTTTGGGTTCACGCGTTTTGCGCTGATGTTCCAAGAAGGAGTAAACGTTTCATTTGCGAATTCTGCCAATAATTATGTACAGTTAACATAGGAGTCTGTAGGTGTCGTTTTACGAGAAAACAAAGGAAAAAAATAACTAAGAGCAATCGATCAATACGAGCGTATCATCATCGGCCTGTCTCAGTCCAGTGCTGGACATGCGCCTCCCCGAAGACCGTCACCGCGCGCCGGCTGCCGCGGCCAGCTCCGCCCGCGGCCTGGCGCAGCCCGTCCCCTGGCCGCAGCGCGTCCTGCACTCCGTCTGCCGAGCCGCGGTCTCCACTCCATTCGGGGACATATGTTTTATCAAAATAACCTAATGAACTTTCTTTAACTTTAAAACATCAGCTGTGGTCCTTCTATATTAGGATCGCAGGTGTAAGCTGTATGTGTTATGTACGACCGAAGCAGCCCCTCTTGAGGAGAAGGACACATCATGGTTTTTGTGGCAATTTCTCGAGAATGTCCTAATCAAAGAGGTAAACAGGTGGAGATTTTCTCTGAGACGTACCTACAGGCCAAATTACAAATTGAAATTTAAAAAAAATCATTAACTAGCGGTATGTTTTTCTAGCAACTTATGTACTGTGTCAAAGATAAAATGCACCGGAAAAATACGTTCCTAGACTTATCTTGCCAATGAATTGCTTCTAGGGTAACTTCACTCCTGTAATCCCCAAGGAGGTAGGCTGAGGTAGTTGAATTCTAAGAGGTTTTCTCCAGAAGTCGTTTGTAAGAACGATGTTACTGCATTGAATAACGTTTCAAAGATTATGACATAAATAGGCCCAGCGACACGACCTGGCCGCCGCTGGCCGCCGCTGGCCGCCGCTGGCCGCCGCTGGCCGCCGCTGGCCGCCGCTGGCCGCCGCGGAGGAGGCGCGGCCGGCTGCACTCTGCTGCCCCGACGAGTTCAGGCGTAACGCGTCAGGAGAGATCTCTTTCCAACAGTGGACTGTGATAGGCTGATGATGATAATAAATACTAGGTTGACGATAGGCTGGAACAAATATGAGTACTACAGAAAAATGCCATATTTTTTGTTTTTTTTTTCTATATGTATAATGAAAGACACTTTTATGGTTTTCAATTTTTTTGTCAATTTGATTGGCGTTTATTAAATGATATAAATTTTGATTGACGTTTATTAAATAACTGAAATATCATATTGGCAAATGTGTAGAAGATTTTAATGAAAGAACACGTAAGAACAAAAAACTGATCAGAAGGTTGAGAAAACTTGGTCATTTGATTTCATCGTTTCGTAGTCGACGGTCAATATTGTATAATAATATGTGAAACGGAGCCTAGAGTTAACACCACTGTATAACACCACTGATACCCTAGAAAGCAGATTCACTGCGCAGGGTCGCTCAATATACGAAATACTTAATTCTATCTAAAGGGACAAGAAATGAAACACAGACTTACATGAACTGATTTATTCGTTGACTCACTGGCAAACTTAATTGGTCCACCTTTATTGCTTCTAACTAGAGACGCGAGTCTGCGTCGTGCGGAGGTCTGGAGGGATCGCGGGAAAGGGAAGGAGGGAGGGGGGGGGGTAAAGGTTAGAGAGACGACGAAAGGGGCGAGCGGGGCGCAGGCGGCGGTGGACCGGCGAAGTCGCCGCGGGGTCGGCCCGCGCGCGCCTCACCTACTCCTACACTTATCCTATCTATATACAATGTTTAGTACCCGTTTAAGATTAATAATAATTAATAATTATATCGAAACTATGTACACGATAGAAGACACGCGGTTCTATTTATTGCACGAGGCGAGGCCGCCGTCACTGAACACCCTCCTTGGCGGCGGGGGGCGCGGGCGGCGCGGCGGCGCCCCCCGCGCCCCCCGCGCCGCCCGCCGGCGAGCCCGCCGACATGCGCGCCAGCGCCTTGTACAGCGGCGAGTTGACGAAGCGAGGGTACGAGTCGCGGTGCATCAGCGTGTAGATCTGCAGCTGCGCCTCGTCGAACGTGTGCGGCGTCGGCTCCACCATGTTGCGGTTCACGGTCTCGCGGACGCGCGAATCCAAAGATACCTGAATGCACACTTGTATCATACTATACCTACATATAATTTCAAAATATTGTGCAAAGTAATAATTTTTTCTAAGTCGTCTGGTCTGTGTCATCTGACCCCCACCGGGGATAAAATTATTTATTGGAACATGAATCTTCGAAAGTGTTACGACGTGACTGCCTCGCTGGTCGTGTTTGCTGCAAGTGCGACTGCCGATCCGAAGGTCCCGTCCCGGGTACGATTCTCGGGTTACACTACAAAATCTTCTAATTTAGATCTTCTAGTAGTGGCTCGGAGTTTGGATATGTGCATCATTCAACATCGTCATGGTCAACACAACTGGTCTACTGTTGGACACAAGGCTGTGAATGAGGAAGGACCGAGGCTTCGTGAGGACACGCGATACCTGCCAGTGGAGTCATTGTTATTAGTCTTCGATAGTACCTACCAGTCGTCTGAAGACAGTTTTCGTAACATATGTAACTGCTTCTCAATTACTTTGTAGTACATGATAGCAAGGTGTAGTTACCTCTTTAGGCGATAGTATAGAGATGTAGTCTTCGTAGATAAAGCGCGCCTTCTCCTCGACGGCGTCGGGATCTGTCTCACGCTTGAGCTCCTCGCAGGCCAGCCAGAACATGATGTTCTCCTCGGAGTACTCGCCGCGCAGGAAATCACGGAACACCTTGCGTCCGGCTGCAAGCACACCAAGCGGAGTGTACAGGCTGGCTGGTGCGGCAAGAGTGCTGCGAGAGGGCGTCGGGGTACCTGCGCTGCGCATCAGGCGGTCGAAGGACTGCCCCCAGCTCTGTATCTCCTCTAACGTCGGCCTGCAATGTGATCGAGACACCGAGATCAGATGTCGTACAGCATTCACCGCAGCGAAAACTTTAAGTGGTTCGCGATGAAGTGAATCTACAATGTTACGGTTGGCACAGGAATACATTTGAGTTTGAAACACCCACGTGTCAGTTACACTGAGTATACGCGTGTAACTTGTTATCGTTTTTACAAATAAAGTAACATAGGTCAGTAAATTGGGGCACGAACGCCTCTAGAAAAGCAGACACAGTTAATGCAGCGTTAGGGAGTTAAAGAAATGTTTTAATGAATCGTCACAGCGGCGGTGCCGCGCGGCGGCTACTCACGGTGCGTCGCCGTCCAGCAGCAGGGGCTCGTGGCCGGGCTCGGGCGGCTTCTTGCCGGGGCCGCCGTCCGAGCCGCGGGCCGCCAGCCTGTGTGCAGCGCCCGTACTTTGGCTACGAGGCTCGACGCGCCGTCGAACCGACGTATCCTCGACGCGCCCTACTCTCGCTTCGGGTACGCGCCGAGAATACGCCGATTCAAGAGAGCCCTTATAATATTTGAACGGAGATGTTCTTAAATTTTATTTATTAAATTAATATATTGTATGTTTATACAATTACCGCATGCATGTACACAAATATTATAAGTTTTAAATGAAATATTATTATCAAATACCTAGTTAAATGTTTTTCGATCTGTCGCCATCTCGGGAAAACACAGTTTGCGATTTGATGAGCATTTGAAATACGCAAAATGGAACGCACAATTGAAGTGTCATTACATAGTAGCTTTGAAGATCACATCAAGGTGAAGCTGCCATAAAGGTTGAGTGTGTATATTGTAGGTACTAACGCATGTAAATAGTCGTGTAGCCGGAAGCCGTGGTGATCGCAAGGACGGCAAGTGGCTATTCCCTTGCTATTGATATAGATATAGAGGTGCTATTGAGGCTTGCTATTGATATAGAGGTGTAGACATTGAGTGTTAATTATTTCTGATGAATGGAAGTCCTCCGCAAACATTGGACCGTAGCTGAATAAACCGTCTTCGCTTAATGCCTTCATTAAAACTTGTGATCGTCTCCGACCACCGCCGCCTGCCGCAGGTCCGGCGGTGGCGAGCGCGACGGCGTGGCAGGAAATGCCGGGTGCGGTCCCCATGTCGGCTATAATTGGGTTTTTCGGCTATAGTTGCGTTTATGTCCCACTATGGAATATGTGGTGAGCCTATTGCCATACATCGGGCACATATCCAGACTCTGATGCACTACTACAAATTCTAAATTAGAAAATTTTGTAGTGTTCGTCCGGGAATCGAACCCGGGATCTCCCACTCGGCAGTCGCACATGCAATCAACACGACCAATGAGGCAGTAGACAGTTTCTCCAACTATAAATAAATGGATAGTAGTATTTAAAAAACGCAACTCACGCCTGTGATCCCCGAAGAGGTAGGCAGAGGAATGCAGGACACTCACACGTTTTACCAGATACGTTTACGTCCCACTATGAAATAAGTGGTGAGTCTATTGCCATGCATCGGGCACATAGCCAGACTCCGAACCACTACTACAAAATCTATATTAGAAATTTTTTGTAGTATTCGACCCGGGAATCGAACCCGGGATCTCCCGATCGGCAGTCGACCAACACGACCAATTTATTTTCTGTCATGTTCTAAGGCACACAAAACAGGATATGATCAATTAATATCACAGAGCGTGGATGTTTGCCGAGTCTGTGGCAAGAAGCTGGTCCATTGGGGGTGTATAATGTAACTGGGTACGCGCGAGTACAGCGGAGTCCTCACGGGGGTCGGGCGCGCCCTCGGCCGTGCGGCGCGCGGCACTCACCACACGCCCCACGAACGTTGCTCCACGTTCCCACATCAACACACACACCTGCTTCTCCGACACGAACAGCCGAAAGCAATCCTTCTTGATATATGTTTGCTGCTATTGCCCGTATACTTTAAAGAAAACTCCCAACTTCATCTGCCGTAATAAGTCTATCATTGTGTATATGTACATGCAAATATTAGTTTATATATATTTATATATGTATTGACACTATTCATGACGTCACGCTTATAGAGAGGAGAGTAAAGGTTAAAGGTTTCTGCTGCGTAGTTTTCTGACGTCTTTTATTTACGAGAACGCAAGCGGAGCGGAGCGCGCGACCTGCTACTTCGGTGTCATGAAGCCTCCAAATGTCTAAAAGTGTTTTCAATCAAAGCCGAAACAAAGCTTCAATAATATGTTCAATAGCTATGCAAGAGGCGGTAAGAGTTTGTGGTGTACAGATAGGAATAAATATGTCTATACCGTGGCTGACAATTTAAATTATAACTACTTCTAACACTAATCTTAAAAACGTATCCGATGCACGGCAATACGCTCATAGGCAAAAGTGGGACGTGCACGTAACTGATGAATCGTGCGAGTGTAAAACATTCCTCTGCCTTCCTCTTCGGGGATTGTAGGCGCGATTTTACATCAACATCTTAGCCTGAGTCTCTCTATCAGCTTTGACACCTTGAGCTTTGACCACTTCATCTTACTCCAACCAGTATTACGTTTAACTATTTACCACCTACCTGTTTAAGACAGGCAGGTTCTGGAAGGTTCCGGTCTCGCTCGGCACGTGCATTTATTACGGTAGTATTGAACACTCGTGTTGTCATCTTTTCAACTGGCATTCGTTCTACATATCCGAACCATCGGCGCATGCCCTCGCACATTACACAACCACACTCACACACACACAGCATATCTCTTATATTTGTATTGCCAATGCCATGTAACGTCATCATCTGCATCCATCCACATTTCGTACATTTCCAGCCTTCGCTTCTGTATGTCGATGTTAAAGAAAGCACGGAGTTGTGTGTGGCCAGCCGAGCTTGTCGGCTCAAATATAGTCAACTCAGTGTCGTGTCCAATAAACCGGAGAGAGTATTAAGTTATAAAGATTTTATTAATTGTAGAGTTATAAGTTATGAAAACATTACAAGGTATAAAGACAATAGAATATGTCAATTCAATTATTACATATTGTATACACGTATTTCAACTACACTGTACGTTATACTATTTGATTGTGATTGTTGTGTGTCTGTTGGTGTGTGTGTTCGAGCGAGCAGTTGGTGTGTGTGTTCGAGCGGTCTCGCGTGCGATGACGCCCCGCCCTCGGGAGCGTGAGGTGTAGCGTCCGCGGCTGTGCACTGCCGTGACGGACGACAGGGGGCGCGGTGGCAAGTAGGTGACTGATGTCCATTAAACAGCGCTTAGCGCAATTATCATAAATTTACACGCGTTGTTACACAATTTAAAATATATTCAAGATAGCGAGCGACACGGTTCTAGAAAACATTTCTTTAAGCACTGATCTTTTCTCTTGATTTGCTCCAAATCGACAAATCTGGTTGCTACGTGATGTTAGTATGTTATACTCTACATGCAAAAAAACACGATGTGTTGAGATTCGCTTACGGAGTACGCTGAGTGGGAACCATTCTCGTTGTTTTATAAATGTAATAAGTAAAACTTGCTTTTTCATGTTCGTAAATGATCTCTTAAATTTTTTCTACCGTCTCAGTCAATATCGGTTCAAACGACTAATACTTATATTAGAAATGATGAGCAAAGCTCCGAATGCCTGCCTACAAAGCATTTTCAATTTGAGCAGAAATAAAGATAATAGCGAGTGTGATCGATAAGGAATGGTTACGGCGCATAAGAAATGAAGATATACTAAAAATAAGCTATGATTAAGTCCAACGTGTTAGAGGTCGGTAATAAATGGTGAGACTTGCACACGTCTACAAATGCTTAGATTACTATTAAAACTCGTTAGAGGACCTCACGCGCCACTCATTAAATATCTGGCGTCTGGATCCAAGGAAACTCCTATCGTTTTAAGTTGCTTGCAGTAGTTTGATCATTTTATAAAAGTTATGAGTAGGTATAATTTTTCTCAACGTTATTAATTAATACACAGCGTGTTTTATAATTCAACCCTATCTCTATATCGAATATTTTATATTGAGTTAAGAAACTTGCTTAAAAATAGTGAGAAATATTCCGTTTACGGGACAAAGAATGGAAACGATTGGCATTAGGCGCGTATAACAAGCGACTCGTAGTAAAGATATGTAGATGTTATCTCAGCGGGGTCGGCGGTCGGGTGGCAGGTCGCTCGCGATCTTCGCTCAGATACACCGTCTTTGCTGACTGGCGCGAACACACAAACAGGATATTTATTAAATACGGGATGCCTCGTTGGTCGCGTTAGTTGCAAGCGCGACTGCCGATCGAGAGGTCCTGGGTTCGTATCCCGGGGACTATTGAAGTTGCCTAATTTAAATTATGTAATAGTCAGGATTCGTGTCAGGTGTATAACGATAGGCTCACCGCCTATTCCGCACTGTGCCTACAGCGCGTGTGCCTACCGTCGCGATCCATAGTTCCACAGAGCGGCAGCCCAGCGGCCGTGCGAGGGAGGGATGTCTGTGTAACGAGAGCGAGAGACTTCGCTACATCCCGTCGAGCGCACTACAGCTTCCAAAGCGTAATCAATAGCGGAAGTATGGAACAACGGTATCGGCCAAATAATACAGTGAGATTAATACTTAAAAGTGTGCTAACAAATGAGTTTCGACTTACGTGAATTTATTATAAGTTGAATGAATTTAACACAAGTAATGTTGCAACACTACACTAGACTGCGATTAAAGTAACATGATATTTGCATGACTAAACTTTCACATGAAGCCGCGTAGGAATAGTTCAAATAAAAAATAAACAAACGTAAAGAGATGACCTTTAAGCTGAAGGAACGTCTCCGGACCGACGGGAGTCGTCTGGTGTCACTTACCACTTGGCCCTGGAATACAATAAAGAAAACGCCTTATGATCGCATCGCTCAAGTGCGTCTAGTGCGGTAAGGAGGCGAGGGGTGGAGGGGGGCGCGGGGCGCGAGGCGCGGCACTGACCATGAGCAGGAGCAGCAGCAGCACCAGCACAGACAGCACGGCTTGGCGGCGGGCCGGCAGCCGCGCGCCAGCGCAGCCAAGCTGCACATCTGCAACACACGCGCCGCCGTTACCGCCGCCCGCCCACCGCCCGCCCACTGCCTGCCCACTGCCTGCCCACCGCCTGCTCACCGCCTGCCCACCGCCTGCCCGCTGCCCGCCGCCGACTCCACGTCATTATTTTATGCATTTGCACGATACTGGCCCGTCACATGTTTTATTGTACCTTCATTTTTAAACTATATCAGTGTCTTTGCACTAGCTAGCAAATCATTTTGATTGATGGAATGACCGCAATATGAAATACTTTTATCAAAGAACAGCACTAAGTCGTCCCCATGTTCGTGATGCTCGCATATTAAAGGGACATGTGGAGTTTTTCAACATGACCATATTATTTTGCACATCCCGTAAGCAATCCTAATTACAACCAATGGAAATATAGTTTAACGTGAATCAGGCAATCTGAAGCGTTGCCGTCACAGTGACGTATTGTATGATCGGAAGTCGGCCACAAGTTACCTGCTTCGTTCGTGAAGCGAGTGCGCGGCACGGCTCGCACATAGCACGGGCTGGCCGTCAGGAGCCAGTGGCCAGGCGGAGTGCAGGCGGCGGAGCGCGGGCGGGCAGGCGCGGGCGGGCGGCGGCTGCGCGCTCGCGGCCCCGCGGTGACTCATACGACACGCTCGATACACGCCTTGCAAACTAATGTTTTTCCTAAAGTTTATATTGTCACTTCTCGTTCTCAAACTGTCATCTTAACCCAAACACTAAACACCGTCCAATACAGCAGACAGGCCCAGTTCAATATGGCGACGATTACGAGTCCATATACTGTACTAATATGAAATACTTCATTAAACATTGGCGTAACACGTGGCGGCCGCGCGTGACGTAACTATTCCAATGTGTTCAATACTTCATTGCTCAGTGCATTTATACGTATCGTGTACTTTATGTTTTTTATTATGACGAGGCGAAATTATTTTGAACTGAAAGTTGACTTTGACGTGAACTAGGAGCTCAACCATAATACGGTACAAGTTCACAATGAACGCTCGGCTCTGGCCCCGCGCCGCCGTCGCCGGCGGGCCGTCGCCAGCCCCGAGGGCGCGCCCGAGCGCCCGCGCGGCGGCGCGGGGCGACGGAGGACAGACTGCGATCAAACAACGCGAAAATAAAACGGTTTTGGAGGGTAGTGGGTGAGGGTCGCGCGCGCGTATTTTTAGCGCGCTCATTGAGGCGCCTGCCGCTTCGCACTGTTTACCGATTGACGCTATATTGGTGCGCCGCGCTCCGCGGCTTGTATTGTAAACAAGTGTACGGAGGATGCAGCGAGGCACTCCGCCGAGCGCACGCCTGGCGAGCCACTCCTCTATGGCACCGTGTCGGAGCTTCCTCGCTAACCGCTCCTATGCCGACGGCGATCGGAATACCACGGGAATTAACATGTTATTATCTATTTTTTGACACATCGGACACGGCGGCGGTCCATGGGAACCGTCCATTGTGAGACGAACGATTCCCCAGCGGTGAACGGCGAGGGTCGCGATGGTGAAGGAGATGGCGCGGGAGGCTCACCTGCCCGCGGCTAGAGGGCCGGTGCGGCGGCGGGCGGCTCGCCGGCCATGCCGGCGCTAGCGGCGGCGCGGGCGCGGCATGGGGCGGCGACGGCAGCACGGGGACGGGCCGCGGCCGGGGCGCGACTGGCGATCGACCGCGCGCCGCCGCCGCCGCCGCCCGCCCGCGCCTGCGCGCTCGCGCCGCGCCGTGCGCCGGGAGCGGCGCCGCGGTCGCTGAACCGCGCGCTATTCACTCGCCTCCGCCCGAATCCCTGCTCCTACCGACCTATAGCGTATCGATTTTTGCAATGCCGCATCGTAGTAGGTTTCATTCATGCCATGCCACCCAAGAATCGCCGCGACGCGCATGAAATTTACACTAATTTGTTTTGTGTATAACGAGATAACGTAATAGGATTATCATTATTATATGAGATCCACCTATGTACACCCGACACCCGGGGAATATCTTTATTGCGTTTGACAATAATTAAATAATAATAGTAGTTAAAATTTCTATTCGATAAAATCGCATTATAAAATTTAAAAAAATGACGTTTACCTAAAAATCAAATAAATATTGCAATGTCCACTGTCCACGGTTTGAACTTTAAATACGTCGTATGCCCATACTGAAAACAGTACGACAATTTGTGACGTGACTGAAACGTTTTTACAGGAACGGTTGCACGTAGAATAGAAGCCGGTCGCTTGCAGGTTGAGTGAGAACCCGCGGTCGTCTCCGGAGAGCTCGGAGTACTGCTACTTATTGAGACATTCATCGCTACTATTGTGTCCGTACGAGTACCTACAGGACCGCGACAAGAGCGACGGTCGCTGTCCTCGTAGGGTTTCGTTAAGATTAAATATGTATGATTTATTCTATGAATGTATACGGCTACCGCGTGGTACAACCACTTTAATGACGCATCTGTTTAATGACTGTCCTGCACGCCTGAAGGTAAGTAGGTATAGGTACCACACATTGTTTTGATTTTTAGGCATCTTACCGTCACACATGACGCTGTCCAGCACAGTCGGTTGCAGAGATATTAATGTTTAAATTTTTTTACAAAAACAAAGTTTAACGTTTCTTGGCGAAAAATATCGATATAATGAAAGTTCGAAAAAAATATTTTTATTATGTTAATTCCAGTAAAAGAACATTCAATTATGCTTTCGTGGAAAATAATTTATAAATATTAGAAAGTCGTAACTTATGAGGCATGTTATTTAAAAATCATGACATTACAATAAGGAATTCTCTTAATCATTTTTTTATCCAATTTAAATAAGTTCCTTATTTTATTATCTATAAAAAGACAATAAAATTCCTAATTATGGTTATTACAATTTGAAACAATTTGTTAGCTTGCTAATAAAATCACGTGATGTTTCTAATACCTAGAAGTCACGAGATCATTCTATCGAGTTTTAATTAGTAGTGTAGCAAAAGCGAACTCGCGCCACGGACGGTGCAAGCGGCTCGCCCGTCGGCTGATTTATGAAACAGGCTTCACGTTTAATTTCACATCCGCGGGAGTGAGCTAGAGCGGGACTTGGATTGATTGTATTAAGATTTTTAATGTTTACTCTTAGTTTTTTTTCTTATAATTCAGGGATTCGACCACGCTGTCATAGTAAAAGAATTATGGCAAATACCATACAAAAATGAATTTATCATTAAAAAGTTTATTTCTACGGAATTAATAATTTTCATAAAAGATATAAAAAACCTAACCTGTTTAGGATACCATACTAATGTCATTGATTGAGCACTTTTTTATATCTTTAGAACTGTATTAACGTAATATCACGCCCCTAATCCCTGAAGAGATAGGCATAGGTGTAGCAAACTTCCACGTTTCACCAATTAAGTTTTGGTACCGCCAGTATGAAACAGGTGGTGAACTGAATATTGTCTAACATTTTAAAGCAATATTTTGTTATTTTTAAGTTGGGCATTATGATAAAGAAATTGGATTTCGATATCTTGGGGATCATCACTTTGTGTATAGGGTAATCTGTACATAGTTTGACAGAAAAGAATCGAGGAAATAAGGAAGGAAGTAAGGACTAGGGCTGTTTTAGAAACCATGCTACGTTTTATTTATCTATTAATAATATAATGGGAGATGCAACGACATAGGCCTGCTTGATCTTACACACACATACACACATATCTTCACGCCAGGTTCCTTACACGGTAGACAAGTCAAAGTAGGACACAGAATTTTTAGCTTCACTTCTATTATAATATAGACCAATGTGGACAGAAAAGCGAAATATTTAGTATTGTTTACGAAGTAAATACTTGTAAAGTGTCGATTTAAAACTACATAATATACACCATCAAAATGTTTACTTCGCTTCTTGAACCACCGGATGCTTAAAGTCCTTATAAAAAAATTGTAAAAATATAACACACTATCTGTAAGTAAGAGAATTGATTGCCTTTGTGATAGGTGAATAAGTATAATACAATGTTCGACAAAATCTGTAAATTCAACATTGCAGAGATACAACTCAACTATTGTGGATTCATTCACCACGTCCTGTTTATGGTTGTCCGATTGTTGTGATTGTTTACATGATTTAAACCTACTTTTGGTTTCGAGCGTATGAAACCGTAGAATATAATACTACTACTTATTATAATATTACTATGTAAATAATACTATGATATAAATATTATGAAAATAATCATAATTTGACCGAAGAATTGTATTACTAATAACGTAGAGCCAGGCGAGCTCGGCCGGCGGGCGCGTCCCGCAGAACCGCCACATTATCTCGGGCTGTACCGTCCACATCAATACTCAACCCGAGGCACAGGGTTGAGGTGGATCCTTAACTACCTCTTCGTGTAGAGGAACAAGGACAGGTAAATAAAAAAACATACAAAATTCGTTTTGATGGTTTTCTCAACATATCGTAAACAATTATTGAATTAAAAAAGTTTGTCTTAACTACACCATTAAAAAGATGAAATGCGGAAAGATTATTCAAAACGTATTTGAATACGTCTATGTATAAGCCGGCACGAGTGTACGAGCAGCCTCAAGTGTAAGCCAGCGCTCGGCTTCTGTCAGTGCACGTCTCGTAGCGGCTAGCGGCGCCGGCGACTGAATGGCGTTGTCTGCATTATCAGGCCTTACTTCTGTAGCTTATCTTATTGGATAACATGTTTAACGAGCTAAACTATTCTCGACGCTGTTAACGTACTTTTACTGCGCTGGGTGGTGTCGGCGGCTTGCTTCGCGGGCACTCGTAGGGCTCGCATGCATGCCCCGAACACGCGCATATCTAACAGGTATTATTTACTTTTTTGAAGGTGTCCCAATACATCTAAATATATGTTATGTTTTTATTTTCGTAGCAGTCGAGGCTAATGTAAAGTAATAATGGCACAGGAAGGGCGGAGGGGTCGCGGGGGCGAGCGGCTGAAGGTATGGAAGTACTTTTCCGGCTCCCGTGAATCGCGTGGGCTCGTTCATTGTCGGTCACAGGGGCGGGCGGGGCGGCGATCGATGCGGGCGGGCGGCGCGGCGCGAGGGGCCGAGGGGGCGCCCCACTCGCATCGATCGCCGCCCCGCGGCCGGCGGCGGAGCGCCTAGTAGGCGCGCACCCGCGACGCAGCCAGCAGCGCGCCCCCGGCTCCGGCAGGTACGCCAGGCCCCCCGCTCAGCGCCGCCAGCAGCCGCGCCGCCAGCCGCCAGCCGCCGCTCGCCGGCCGCCCGCGTCGGGGGTGGGGGTGGGCCGTCATCTCTCGCTATGAAATATCGCATCTCGTCGAAGCTCGCGGCTCTCGATGTCGTAATTGGAAGCTATCGTTGTTGGAGCCGACGTGTGCGATCGATCGCTGGTGCGTCCCCGCAGCGCCGCACCGAAGGCTCTGCGGCACCGCTTCCTGCGTCGACCGTCATTGGTTGGACGTAGAGACTGGCTCAGTTGTTGTGCTCGTATGATATGTCGATAAAGTTAGTGATGCGATATCGCGTTGATTAGAAGAAAAAAATTGCAAAGGAAGTCAATATATTCCTTTTTTAACATATGTCTATTTCCTTTACAGTGTAGCCACTAGTGCCTAGGGAGGAGCGGACGTGGTTCGCTGGGACCGCGCTCCCAGCCCCTACATAGTTACTACTTATACGTACGACATTGCGCAGAGCATACTTCGTGTCAATACTTGTTGCATTTTATGCTAAACGTTAAACCAATTGTTATAAAATACAGACAATTTATAAGTAAGATTTTCCAATGTTATTCTACGTACAAACTAGACGGAAAAATATCAACGGTGATTTATTAAAAAAAAAACTTTCTGTTAATAAGTAACTAAAATAGCGTAGATGTTTTCGCTAGCTGGCATGAGTCGGCAGTAAACTAGAGAGCGCGCGGGCGCTATGGAGGGGGGCGCGATCGTGTCGACGGTGTCGTCCCTCACCATGGACTGCGAGGACATGTTCAAAGAGATCACCAAGAAGCTCTACGGCGAAGAAGCCACGGTGGGCGTGGGCGTGGGCGTGGGCGTGAGCGTCGGGGTGGGCGTCGGCGGCGTGGTGGGCGTAGAGTTCCCGGCGGCGGAGCGCGACCTACACGATGACGACCTGCGCCCTGAAGAACACATAACGGCCTGGGGCCTCGCAGCGCTCATGCAAAATGGTTTCCCACCTCCAGGCATTTTGCAGGTACTTATATTCTGTTCCCCTCCCATTTCTTCGCAAAATGTATAAAGTAGGAGCTGCTTGCGCGTGCGCATGTCATGTCTCCATCGCCCAATGTGCTCGTATCATGTTTAGTCGATTTATAAATCCTCCAAAAAAATTGTCATTAGGCAAACTTCACACCGCGCACTGACCCTTCTGCAGAAGATCGCTGGACAGCGGCCGAAGAACCGCTAGCTTGGGCACACTCCCGCGTGGCCTCGTACAACCCTGCGCAGCGGCTCTTCAAGTGTACTGACTGCGAGTGCGTGGGCTTCCTGGCGCGGGTGGCTGAGCACTGGCTTGGTACGCATTCCCAGGTAAGATAACCGAACCTTCTTTTTTCACGAATAATGCTTTCACGATTATGAAGAGGAAATAGGACGGATCTAGGATTAGGAACCTTAGCCAATCGAAGGAACAAGGGATAACGTAACATTACGCCTGTATCCGCTAAGAGGTAGACAGAGGAATGTAGAATCCTCCCACGTTTCACCAGTTACGTTTACATCCCAATAGGTGGGGAACCTATTGACATACTCCGGACACATATCCGAGTCACTACTACGTGGGATCTTTTCCAATATAAAGTACTTGGCAAACCAAAATAATTTATACACCATATCTGTACCGAAGAAATAATTTAGTTATTGGTGGTTACAGGCCCGTGCGTTCCAGTGCCCGCTGCCGGGCTGCGGGTTCGCGAGCGGCTGGGCGCGCGCCGTGCGGCAGCACCTGGCGCGCGACCACCACTCCGACCCCGCCGCCGCCGACCACCTGCTGCGCGAGAACCCGGCGCTCGACGACCTCACCCGCTACCTGCAGCGACTCAAGAACAAGGTGCTCGGCTGGTGGTACCGCGGTGCCGTTTTACGACCGACAATCGGGTGCTAAGACTGACCATAGGAATTTCCAAACGGCCGTTCAGAACAGAATTAGTAGCCATCACGTCGTCAAGCGTATCGTGAGTTCCAGCCAAACGTGAAGCTCTTTGTGACGATGAGGGGTGCATTGTTACATTCTACTTTATATCGTTGGCGATGTCATTCTGTCTCAATAATATTCTCCAAGTTCAAGCGTCTCAGCAGTTAAAGAAGTTATTTAACACTTTAATTATCACATGTTCATAATTACAGCAAGGAATTAATTTCCCTGATTTGTCATAATCATGACATTGGCCTTGGTCGTTCCAATGCTGGTCACAGGCCCTCCGATGGTGTGTCTCAACACTCCATTCTCCGCAGACCTCGTCCAGACACTACCACACGCCTTCCTAAAATCGTCACTCCAAAGGGTCAATTAGGCAATGTTACAAAAATTATTGATAGTTAGATAACAACATACTACTTTTCTTTCATATTTATATCTGGACGTCATCAAAAAATATGCATTATTAACAAACTCCAAGCAACTTACGCATTATGAGTAAACCTCAAAAGAATTTAATATTATTTTTATATTAGGTTAATATTAATTTCAAAAAAAGTTATACTAATTCCGATTGAATTGTTTTTGTGCACCATAGGGTGCGGACGAAAGCTGGAAACGTCGCATTTACCGGCCGTTGAAAAGAACAATTTACGTATACGAAGGGGAGGTTGTAGGTTCGTGGAATAGGGTGGAAGCGGGAAAAAATAAAACAATATCGTTGCCATAATCATTTAATTTATTTGGATTATGTGATCAAAAGAAAATGCAATTTCATAAAAATACGCCGAAAGTGTTACCTAAAATTTTTCGTCGTTGAATGTTTTTTTTGCAAATTTCTCTTTACAATATGAAAACAGATGGTAATCACTTAGAGCTATGCGCTGGCGAGGGGGTGAGTTGTTCAGAACTTAAAACCCCTCTCTTTACACAGGGCTGCCAGAGCAACATGACTCATGAATTGAACGCTTTGCCGCATTGTAGCAGGATTTTTTCAATTTTTCTCTTGTTTGTCTCGATGGGGTTTCTGTTTTTAGAATTAAAGTGTTGTATGCTCTGTGACGCAAATGTCTTTGTCTTTGAGATCTATCAAAGCAAATTGTGCATTTTAAGCGACATCCCTACGATTGCCAGCCGGTGGTCACGGTCAATCCATGACATCTCTTTGAATCTCTTTTATCCGAATTGCTTAATTACCAAGGTTCTTGAATACAATTTAATATTCGTTTTCACATGTAGGTATTTCACACTGTCCTTAACACTGAACAGTTGTAGGTTTGAGCTTTAAGATGTGACCCAGAAATGATGAAATTTAATATTTAATACCCAAAATTCAACTGTCATTATAATTTTTGTATTAAACTTGCGTTAATTTAAGTTGCGTTAAGTCGACTAATTTAAATACAGCCAGGGCCAGCGAGCGAGGCTATCCTCGCGGGCTTCTCGCGCCCACGCTACGACTACGGGATATGGCGGTAGTCCAAAACAGAACGGCAAGCGAGACAAGAAGTTCTCGTTCTCATCACAATAATAATTATAGTGCGTGGTGATCGACCCCGCAACCCCTAGCTCAGCGGTCATGCTCGCTTGGTAACAGATTTTTATACGGATTTTACGGATAATTTAATGCCATTTTCTTACAGTTTTGCAAATTAAGACATTCGTTGATTCGAGTTAAACATTATTCATAATTATTTTCAATATCGACCGGCAGGTGGAGAGCGCGCGCACGGAGCGGCGCGCCAGCCCCGGCGCGGGCGGCGCGCTCGGCGGCGACGGCTCGCCGGCGCCCGCGGACGGCGGCGACGCGGGCAAGCGCTACGTGTGCGGCGCGTGCCCGTACGCCACCGACCGCCGCGATCTGTTCACCCGCCACGAGAACATCCACCGCGACGAGAAGCCCTTCCACTGCTACCTCTGCCAGAAGCAGTTCAACCGCGCCGACCACGTCAAGAAACACTTCCTCCGCATGCACCGCGACCAGCCCTACGACATGAACCGCATCCGCCGAGCGGGCGGCAAGCCAGTAGCGGGCGGCGGCAACACCGTGCTCGTGGTGACGGGGGCCGCCAGCGCCGTCAGCTCCGCCGGGCCGGCGGGCGTGGGGGGCGTGCCGGGCGTCGCGGGGGTGCCGGGCGTCGCGGGGGTGACGGGCGTCGCGGGGGTGACGGGCGTCGCGGGGGTGACGGGCGTCGCGGGGGTGCCGGGCGTCGCGGGGGTGACGGGCGTCGCGGGGGTGCCGGGCGTCGCGGGAGTGACCGGCGTGTCGGGCGTGTCGGGCGTGCCCGTAGTGGGCGCCGCCGGCAGCACGGCACATTATTGCGGAAGCGTAGGCGGCGTGGCTGTGCCGGGGGTGGTGGGCGTGGGCGGCAAGCCGGGCGGCGAGCCCGGCGGCAGCTCGGTGCTGGAGTGCCGCGCGCCGCCGGTGAAGATGGAGCGAGCGCCGCTGGTGAAGGCTGACGCACCGCCCGTGGCCCCGCACAAATCTTCACCCACTAGCCCAGTGCGTCGAAAAGTACGTTATATTAGACATAAGCTTCCTGTATTGTAGAAGGCACCTGTAGCCCATATGAACATTTCACTCTGCGTGTACAGTTCCAAATAAATCGTTACCGCTTTAGGGTCGTTCCACCGTTTCGTGCAAAAAACACCGTTTTGAAGAATCAAATTTTTTTTTTGATATTCCACATTTTTTTGTAAATTAACGAATGCTGGTCTTTGGTAGATTTATAAAAACTGAAAGGCACACCTGTATCTGGTTTAGTTTCGGAGAAATCAATAACTGAAATTTCA
>DWEI01001055.1:0-18052 GCA_018245875.1 Mysoria ambigua | reverse complement strand
CATATATTTTACTGGTAAATACATATAATAATATATTAGTAATATAAATGGTCATGAATATAATTCGAAAAGATCGTTAGCAAAATTTATAGTATAAAAATTATTTTGTCGACGATCTTTTTTTATTTGGAGCGTTATAATTCATGATTCACAATGTCTTTTAAACAGAATAGAGACATAAAATTGTGCATGAAATGAATCTTTTGATTTGGAATCCTAGCTGTCTTACCTTAGCTAGCTTATCTAATTTTACCTAGATCTTTGAATATCTGTTTTTGCTATTTATGTTCTTGTTTCAGGGTATCGCCGTATTTAGACTGGACTATGATCCATGAATGCGTAGATATGAAGACTGATAGTTGATTACTGTCGTAACGACTGTAATATGTTACCCTGATTAACATTATTACTACGACAGTTTAGATATTTAACCAAACAACGCAGATCCTTTACTTTTCACACTCTTGTACACAATGATGTTTGAAAGTTGTAGAGTTCATAAAAAATGCAAGGAACTAGGCACCTAGCATATAAGAAGTAATTGGTTCACCGACGCCATAAGCTGTAAGTTTAACGATGTTTATGATTTTGTTGCAGTAAGCGAAATCGACCAGTACCTGTGGATGGTGGGCGGGTCCGCGGGCGCGCTGGCGCTGACCGGCGTGGCCGCCGCCTCCGCCTTCTACTTGAGCACACGGCCCAAGCCCGAGAAGCCACTCGTCACCTTACACGAGCAGAGCCTGCTAGAGCCGGTGAGCTTTGTTTTGAATGATTCCGAAGAAATTTGCTTTTCACGGATCGTTTTAGATAGAATTACGCAGATGAAGAACGTTTTCCTAAATGAATTAATTGCGTCATAAGTATACAATGACACTTTCAAACATGTTTATGAGCTTAGACGTACTCTTAAATCATATTTCTAATAGTCTAACTAATGACACCCGTGCCAACTTCAGGTATGTCGGGAAACAAATTGTACAATAGTTATTATTTGCTATTTCAATATCCAGAAATCAACTATTGTTTAGTATTATTTATAGTGCAACACTGTTACTAAACGAATTTTATTAATACAGAAAATAAATTACGTTAAACATACTTTAAAGTTCATAACCGATAAAATAAATAGTGTCGATAAAAATTCTTTGGAGCAGGTCAATGATTGATAACGATAAAATTATATAAAAATATGTATATAGCATGTTACTACTGATTTCGTGTAACAGCGTAATACAAAACGGAATTAATTTGTCGTGTTGTTTTATTTATTCGCCAGTTCTATCCAGACAGCACGATATGTAGGTAAACTTCGAGAAAGACGTATTGAAAACATGGTTGAAAATCTATATTCTGTAAATTCATTCCCGTTCTCCGATCTGAATGTCAATCTAAAGGTCGATGATCGGAATGCGCATATGATATGAGCGGTGTAGTAATAACATGTAGATTTTATTCAACAGCCATTTATATATACTTTCAGTGAGCATGGTAACCGTCGAAAGGAAAGTCCTCTATAACGTCGTATCAAAGTTCAAGTTGTCCTAAACAGTACGGTTGCTTCAAAGTTGGCACAGCGCATCTTCGAGCGGTATTTTTAACTCATTGTACCAATAGCTGCTCAGCCCGCTGCTCCCATGTCAGTATCCAGCACTCTTTAGCGAAAGTGACGGCACTCTGACAAATTTTACTATCCACCAAATTCCGGAACGGTCACTTTGATATATTTCCGTGTGTTGTGATTTAAAAGATTTTTATATTTATAAATGTTACGCAAGTGATATCGAATCGATGGATGACGGCTCCGATTGCGCAATGGAAGAATAGTGTTGGTTTTTTTAATTGATTCGGAACAAACTGTGCGTTGTGTGTGCGACAAGTATTTGGAAGTATGGCGTGTTGCGACTGCTGCATCGGGGTGGCCCCGCTCCGCCCGCCGATAAATCTGAACGATCAATCTGAACCCATCAAAGTAAGTGAACCTAATATAAAAACAACTGAACTAAACGAAAATATTCGATACGAGTCCCGCTTACAAAATTTGATACAAAAATACGGATGAGACCAAATTTAGCATAGCTTAGGTACAAGATAGATATATTACCGAGAAAATCGTATCGTTAAGACGTTTTAAAATGTATGTGAATATTCGTTGTCTAAATTACCGTTTAGCGATTTTTCTTTAACATATTGCACTTGAAATATTTATTGACTTTTAAACGCATCAAACACAACATTGTATACGACTTTGAAAGAAATAATTCCCAATGTTTTTCCAATGTAATCACGATGACGCTCTGATAGTTGGCAAACGTGCACCATTAGGATTGTGTCGTTAAGTCTTGGTGTCCACCGAATACCATTGACCGATTAATAAAAGAATAACTTCTAGAAAATTCCGTTGCTAAAATTACATTTTAATAAACGCATCACCTGTTGTCATTAGTTTTCTGTGATATCTTCATATAGATTTTGTAATTTCTCTTGCGTCTAAAATTAAACTATGACGATTTAATTTGTTTCACATTTTTCTTAATACATGAAATGGAAACTTCTGATAAAGCATAAGATTATACGTGCATGATAATTTTTATACATTGCACTCTGTCTTCTATTATATTTATCATTATCATTCATTAACCCTTTTACCTTGTCACTTTCTATTCAGATTTCCTCTTAAAATTAAAAGCTTTAAGGCGCATAATTCTAAGGAGGGACGTGAGATTTCTCATAATGTTATCCTTTGGCGTCACAGAAAATAACATTTAATCCTTTAAACGCTCAACTTATTTCGCACAGAAAGATGTGCGCCGAGAGTTGAAAGTAAAACCTTGCGAATTCTAAACCACTAAGCTATCACAGTCATTATTACGTCTTTACTACCACTGAAATAACCAATAATTTTTGCTTCAATTAAATCTACGAGAAGTTGGCGTAAAACTAAACACAAAAAACACTCAATCCCGTAGCCGTCTCACAGAATTTGATTATTAATGAAAGTCTTCTTCACGTTTATGCACTACGCGGTCTGTGTACTCTAAGTTGATTTATGTTCTTCGTTAATGTATATTGCGACTGAACATATGCGTTCATTTACATTTTACGTTGCCGATGAAATGTATGTAGCTGACCAGTTTTCACTTTCAATATTGATATTTTGTAATTCTTATTTCACACTGAAAATAAATTACATCCATATCATTTCATTTATTCAATTTTACGGTCCAGTGCATTATGAAAATGCCCTATAAAGCGAAGTTAACGAGCCAGTGATTTGTTTCAGTAATAAAATTAGAATGTTTGAACAGTTTTGAACACAGTGCTAGATGTGAACAATCGTAACACTAGCATATTTCCAGTGGCTTGACATACGTACGTTTAACACTACGTAATAAGTAGCTGTATATTTGTGTGAAGTCACAGTGATTATAGTAGAATGAATTTTACGATCACACCCACAAGAGCTTAGCAAACGTTAAAAATAATATTCACATACAAATGTCTTAGGACACGGGGAAAATAAAATGACTCTACTTACTTGTGAACGTTTTTAAAATTTTTGGCAAACTATCCAGACGAGTCACGGGACTCGTTCGCGTGATGATAATTTTTTTCTTTCTATATTTTAATGATACGCTATCTAAATAAGCTTCATTCTGTACATCTTCATATTTATGATTGCAATTTCAAAAACGGTATTTATAGTCTTTAAAATATCGTTTTTAATTTAACTCTCAAAGGATCATTTGAAATAATAAATAATTTTACATGTAGTTTTATATTAGAATTATTATCTAATTTCATGAATCAATCGAAATAAACATTCATGGCAGAAGCTTACGTAGAAAAGTTTATCTAAGCGTTTTATCGTTAGTTACGTTTTATCTGCTCTAGAGATTTTTACGTTCGGATGTTGAATGATCGTAATTTAAAAATCGTAATTTATGAATATATTGTTTTATTTCGTGTGCGCCAAATCAACATAAAAAATACATGTTACAATTTAAAACTACAACTCTTACAATTGAAAATGATTATGTATTTGACATAATCAGCATATCTATATGAGTAAAACTGATATTTGTCGGAATGTGTTCGCGCGTGCTACATTGTGCTAATCTATAACCTTACAGTAAAACAGAACTTGTTAACATGTCTGTAACATGTTAACACGTTCTTGATTAAAACAAATTAATTTTTCGCATTCACCGATGAGGATTCCATTGGACGTGTTCATCGTCTGAATCATTTCATGGAACCGCAAAAAAGCAAACAAGATATCACAGTTTTTTTTTTATGTTGAGAAAATTGTTTGCTCTTACTCTACTTCGCTAGCTGCCTCTTTGTTATCGTTTGATTTGCAATAGCACGAATTGGTAACGGATAAACACATCGGGCACCCGTTACGGTGTGGTCTCGTGATGAAGTTGGTTATTTGCCAAAACATATATCACTAGCACTAGTCGGAACATGGAACAGTGATATACGCCGATCATCCATAACTTGTATATCGACATTTCGTCGCTAGTCTGTTTAAAAAAATGCTACCTAATCGTCGAAGAGGTAAGCAAATGCAGAACACTCACGTCACGTCTCACAAGTTACGTTTACGTGCTACTATGTAATAGGTGATGACCCTATTGCCATGTATCGGACACATATCCAGACTTTGAACCACTACTAGAAAATCTAAATTAGAAAATTTTTATTGTGTTCGACCTGGGAATCGAACTCGGGACCTCCTGATCGGCAGTCGCACATGCAATCAACACGACCAACGAGGCAGTTCATATTCGTGTCGTATAATTATAAGTAATAACATTACATAAGTAATAACATAACAAAACGGAAAATAAAAATATAATCATCATCTATCCATAATATTATTTCCAAGGAAAAGTTTCCTGTGGCTCACGACAACATCATTTTATTGAAATTAACAATTCGGTCGAAACGCACGTAATCTTAGAAAAGCGTACAAGGTTATGAGGAAATTGGTCATTCTAAACGTAATAAAAATGTGGCGACAGTTGTGAACGACGATATTTATAACAGAATGTGTAACACAAATACGAATGTCAACCTCGCTATTTCTGGGTTCAACAACATGAGACACGATTATATTATTACAGTTCGAATTGGTCGAATGTTATTGATGTAAAAGTGTTATATAAATACTCACTTTGTCACTTATGTTGCACACTTTAAAAAAACATTTTTTATTAATATTATTGAAACGTCACGCTCTGTACCATACGTGGTAGGCAGAGAGCACCGTTTGCTAAATATCTATATGCGTAAAGACATTTATGTACAAATATTTGACATCGCAGGGACGTTTAGATGACGAATAATTTCCGTGTTCGTAACGTGATATTTACGTTTATGAACATATTAAAATAATAATAATATGTGATGATTTTATTGGTATGATTCATTTTATACGTGAGAGAATAGTTTAAGCTTCCAAATTACAACGCTAATTTAAAAGAGATAAGTTAATGTTGTTAATACAAACTGTTCATATAACTTATTTGTCAAGTATACACCGTATATTATATTATGCTGCTATTTTATGTACAAAACAAATAGACTTAATGTCTTAAAACTAATAACTAGCGATCAATTCCATACTGAGTCGTCCATCGCGTTGGACCAAGTCATGTCTTAGTTTTTATCATCGTTCCCATAAATGACTAAAACCCGTTCTTCGTTCTATTTATCACGACACTTCACAATAACGCTATACCGTAATGCGTAAGAGTGCTCCACGCTTCGAGACGAAATACCGAGATTGTGAGCCAAATATGTCATTGGGTTAACGGAATATTATTTGCATAACATTCTAGTGATTCAATGTTTTTCTTTGCATAGCCAAGTTTACGAATATGTTTTTGACAGAAAGGAATTTGATCAATAATATTATTTCTGTTAAGTACAATTTGTAATTTTATCTTCTGCGCATTTTTATATGTTAAAAGGATTACACCTAATTACGTTACGGCACGTTGCAAGGATTCAGAACATTGAACTCTGATTGCCCAGCAACAGAGAAGGGTTTCGTACAAGTATAAAAAACACTTTTCTGTTGCTGGGAATTTTTAAGTAATATCAAACGACCAGCATAAAAATTACTACGTAAATGTATTAATGTATGTATATATGTGCGTGATGAATACTTTGGAGCACAGGTTATAATAATTGTTTAAACACCAGGGGCCGGAAATGGTGAGAGTATCAAAATTCTACAAAGAAGCAAAGAATGGTCGCTTCCTGAGATATCTTCACGACGACACACGCACACTTTATGAAACATTTCGTAGAGGCGTAAAGGAGTCAAGTAAGTAACAATATCCGTTCAAAGTTTCCTTTAAATTGTTTTTAAACCTAATGAAAAAGCAAAAAGTCAGAACATTATTATAACATTCACTGCGCATTCACAATGAGCATAAGCCTCTGTTGCAATATTCACAACTTTGCATTCAACGTTCGCGGAGTTTTACAAAACGGGGAGTGCCTCAAGGCATAACTCTAGGACCCACCTCATTTCCCTTTTCGTTTCCGCTCGTTAACGATAAGTATGTTAATACCAGAGCATTACAAAATATTGTTAACATCATCAACGAACGGGTTTCTAGGATACGAGTACAGTTAAACGCAATTTGTGCTAGTAGAGCGGTTGAAACAACAATTTTTTGTGGTCTTATTTCACCGCATGTTGTTTGTATTTAGTAAGTCGATAAATAAAAGATCAGCGATACTTCATTGCTTTACAAAGTTGACGAGAACCGGTGGAATATTCCGAAACTTTACTGCTAGATTTGTGAGATGATAAATGAGTACAAAAATATCTTATTCGCACCTTTAATGGCCGGTGCCTCATTATATATACTTGATAAGAGTGTAATTTTACTTTATTAATTTTCTTTAGATAATGGCAACTGTCTTGGTTGGCGTGAGGGACCAAATAAGCCATACATATGGCAAAATTATAATGAGACCCTGCTGCGAGCGAAAAACTTCGGTTCGGGCCTTATATGCCAAGGCCTCTCCCCGGGCCAAAGCACCTTCGTGGGTGAGTGACTTGAATGTCATTGTTTCTGAGAAATTTCATTAAATGTATTCAATTAATTGATCCTATATTTCCTGTTTTTATTTAATAATATCTTTGCATTTTTCGTTTATGCACAAAAATTAAAATATATGTTTGTCTGCATTCTTTTCCAGGTATCTATTCACAAAATTGCCCTGAGTGGGTGATGGCTGAACAGGGTGCCTACTGTTATTCAATGGTCGTGGTGCCTCTGTATGATACATTAGGAGCCAACGCGTGTGCCTTTATTATTAATCAAAGTAATTTTTCTTTAATTATCAACTAACACTAAGTCCATCATGCAATTTGCATTTTTCTATGAAATTTTGTTTGGAGTGAGAAGTGCTGGACATTATACATATGGTACAGTTGGAATATTGTGAAGTGACTCCTAATATTATTAATGTTGTCTAAATTTAGTCTCATTGTATAATCCATGTACAATCTTTATATACAATTAACCTAATAGTAGACAACTATATACATTTGGTTATTTTAATAAGGCTCGGCCCTCCAACGCGTGGTATATGAGTTCAACGCAATATCCATACATAGATAATATTAGTTAGTATACTGTAATTACAAGTGGACTCAACAGTTTTAGTAACTTCGCTCGAACTGAAAATAAAGAAAATATAAAAATTAATTTTTAATGGTACACTAAATCAACGTTGATAAATAATATTCAAATGGCAGAACACACCTGGAAAAACACATTTATCATTCCTGACTGGGTTTTTGGGTAAATTATGTCAATAAAAAAACAAGCTGTCTAACAATACCTTGTATGTGTTGTAAAATAGATATAAAGATAGATAATATATACATTTTCATTTAAAAATGTAAGATACAAATAAAAATTTCAGATTACAGAAATCAAACAATATTACAAAAAATTACGATACAGATTACAAAATTGATTACGATTACAAATTCTCAGCAATTAATTATTACTATCATGAAATTATGTTTGATTACACTGTATTGTCTAAAGATTTATAAGTCATTGATAAATATCTTTTTGAATTGCAACAGCATATACCTAATTTTTTTATTATTGTATTATATGTTGATATGAGCTTGCTTGTAATTACCAAGTCTGGATATTCGAGTTGATATTTTTAAATTTAATTTATGACATGAGTTCAAAACAGTAGAATGTACCATTCACTCTATTACCATTAATACCATTTACCATTAATACCATTTACCATTAATACTATATTAAATTTCTTTTATTTGACAAATAGTTAAAAGAAATATCCTGTGGCAATTTACACCAAGGGCTTGTTGCTAGTTACGAAGTAACTTGTGCCCACAGACACAGCCTGGCTAAATAAAACCAATATTTCAGCACATAATAGTTTAACTTTTGTAATATATTTGGATGCATTTTTATATTGTCTACAATATAGAAGTTTTTTAAACAAATTATCTTATCTTTCAGCTGAAATGTCAATAGTAGTTTGCGAGGACGATAAGAAGGCAAATCTACTTCTGGACCAATCACCAAGATGTCTTCGTAAACTGATCACAATAAAGGAGGTTTCACCATCCACACACCAGAGGGCGAGAAGTCGGGGTGTGGAGATATTAAAATTCAGCGATGTGGAAATTCAGGGCGCCCAAAAGGATCATCCATGCGTGGTAAGATCGTCTAACGATATTTATAATTCAAAGTAATTAACCAAGTTAGACAACTCACTTAAGATTTAGTTTCAGTTAGTAAGGTTTAATAAGAGTTTGATTTATATATTATTCGTACTTGCTTAATTTAAATTCAAAGAGACAAAATGTATCACCGCGTATGTTAATGAGAAACATTGATTGAAAGCGTAGATACTGTTATTCTGAATCGAACTCGATTGCTGTGTATCCAGATAATAGCTTACAACTTCACATAAATTACGAGGAAGTTTTTTTTGTTTAATAATTTGCAGTTTATTTATTCATTCATTTGCTAATCCAACAAAATTACGTATTTTTTTTACATATTTTAATAATAATAATGTCAGCAAAATGAATTAATTAGAAAACTATTACTGTATTGCTCATAAATTAAGTTCGGTTCCAGCCACCTCATCCAGAGAACCTATGCACAATCTGCTACACGTCAGGAACGACTGGAATGCCGAAAGGGGTGATGCTCACGCACGAGAATGTGGTGGCATCGATGTGCAGTGTTACCATGCAGTTAGGCGAACACAGACCAACAAAGCACGATGTCATGATTTCCTTCTTGCCATTGGCTCACATGCTGGAACGCTGTTGTGAGGTAAGTTATTTTCTAAACATTACACTGTCAAAAGTTGTCTAACTGTATTCTCCTTATTGATGCTCATATTAAATTTAAATAAATTATTTACTTACTATCAACCCAAAAGGTTTTTCTAATTCAAGAGAGTCAAAAGTAGATTGATGTATCTTGATAGTTAAAATTTATGTTTTGAATTGTATAAAACCTATTAGATAGCAAAAGTCAATCAGCATATTTTTCCAATACATATTTCTATTCCCTGGCGGTATTCCGATGTAAATTCTGTAAAGTTAAAATTAATGATTTTAATATGAATCATTTTGACAGGCAGGAAAGTCAGAAAATCTTTTTGTTATATTCTTGGCAACATTCCTAACGAAACAGTAGTCTTTCAATAGACGATGGATTTGTGCAGAGTAAAAGCTGAAATACGAAACTAAAAGTTATTTTACGGTTTTCTATGTACATATATCGATTAATTTGGAAATAAATATGCATTTCAGAACGCTCTCTACATGGTAGGCGGGGCAGTGGGCTTTTACAGTGGAGATATCAGACGGCTAGGAGATGACCTAAGTGCCCTAAAACCAACGATGATGCCAGCAGTACCGAGGCTACTGAACAGACTATATGATAAAGCACAAAATGAAATATCTAACTCCAAAATAAAGAAACTGTTATTCAACATGGCATTATCAGCCAAAGAATCAGAGTTAAAAAGGTCGGTATACAAATATTAAATAAATTAATACCACAATGTGCAAACATGGAGGTGGAAAGTAAACTTTAAATATACGAAAGTAAAAACTAATAATGTAACTTCCGAAAAGTTTTGATAATCAGACACATTTTGTCTCGGTATGATTGCCATTCGTTTGTACTAAATCCGTTTTCACTTTTCGCAGAGGCATCATCCGAGGAGATTCTATTTGGGACAAGTTGGTGTTCAGGAAAGTTCGCGAAGGCATGGGGGGACGATTGCGCATTATGGTCGTTGGTTCTGCACCGCTTGCTGGCAACGTGCTGACTTTCGCCCGTTGTGCCCTTGGATGTCTGGTAAGTAGCCTCGATAAAAAAATACTTACGAACTACTGGCCAATTGGCTTATATATGTTGTATATTCTCCTAAGTTCAGAACAAATAAACAGTTTATATTCATCTGTCGCCTTTGTTTATTTGGTGGGCAATAAAGTTTAACAGTTAATTGCCTGTCGTAAAGTTTAAATACCCTCCTAAAGGTCACAAAAGAGTATTAGCTGTGATATTGACTACAATTATGTGCTTAAAACGCCTTTAAATTTTCGTAAGAACTGATGAAAATATAGTATCTGTTTCAAGAACCTAGGGGTAATCGACTGTTGTTGCATACGCATTTCCTTAGCAGGTTGCTATTGCGCCAAGGTTTTTGAAAGCCAGATTAAATTTATTCAGAAATCAATGCATAAGTTTATAAATTATTTTGCGAATGTAAAAATAATAAATGCTTTCCATTCCCAGTAATCTTCAAAGATATTCCTTCCTTCAGAGATATGTTTTATATGCTTTAAATAAATTTGCGTACTGCTGCGTAACGCTGTCTCAGTTGGAACAGATCACGATAGTGCAACGCAACATTCCTTATATTTTAGTCCAAGTTCTTAGTTTACTATCAAAACATGACCGAGTAAATCTGAAGGTTGGAATATGTCATTAAAGCAGTTGGTTACTTCACGGAATCTAAATAAAATATTCAATATTATTATAGAGGAGACGGAGGATTTATGGAAACATAAATACATATAGTCGTAAAATGTTTGATTTCAAAACGTTCTTGAAAGATTTATACAAAGGGAAATAAATTAGTAATTACAATATAATGAAGTCATAACGGAAAATTTACGTATTATTGCGAATTAATTTTGACCTTGGTAAAGCTTGTATAATTCATGCACCCAGGTAAACTAAAAATACACTTCCCTCAGCGTTTTTTTTTTAACTAAACGTACATATATAAAATTGACTACTATAGTAGTCAAATGGTTACGAGCGCAGCTGCCGATCAAAAGGTCCTGTGTTCACATACGGAGTCGGGTATTATTAGACTTTTCTAACTAGAATTTCTAGTTGAGATTTCTTTGTTATATGTACTCGTTCTGGTTGCATCAATCGTTATCATAGAGGTTTGGGATCTGGATTCATGCCCGGTGTATAGCAATAAGTTCACGATCCATTTCATAAAAACGTAACTTCACGCCTGTAATCCCAGAAGGGGTAAGCAGAGGAATGCAGAACATTCCCACGATTCACCAGTTACGTTTACGTCTCATTATGGCATAGGTGGTGAGCCTATTGCCATGCATCATCGATCGATCACGATCCATTTCATGATAGGTCGTAAACAGATGAACAATGGGACACTACTACACCTGTCTGTCTATCTCTTTGAGAATCACAGACGGGGATTAAATTTAAACAATTCATTGTTAAATAGTTTAATCTCCGTTACAATATCTTCACTTATATTTTTTCCAGATCGTAGAGGGTTACGGTCAGACGGAGTGCACGGCGCCAGTGACTCTGACGGTTCAGGGCGACCACGTGCCCGAACACGTCGGGCCTCCCGTCGCTTGTTGCAAAGTGAAGGTATATCTGTCGTTGTTATATATCAGTAACTACGCACCGAAGACCATAACGCGTGGTGTCGTGCGGTTTTATGACGACTTCCCCATCAAGCCGCGCGCGCTGGTAGCGACTTAAAACAATGTGCATTTTTATGTTTGTTATCATATTTTGCTACTGTCACTCACAAGTGACTCATCGCGGCCTGAGCGAAAAGTATTGTCAGACGTTGTTAGTTAACGCAGCACGAATGAAAAGCTCAGTGCTGGTCATCGATCACTTGCAGGGTACTCAACGTGTTCACTATGTTTATTAAGCTAATGTAACAGTATAATTATTCAAATATAACGATAATAATATATACTACAAATTTACAATATTCGAGAATATTATGAAACGTTTTAATTCGATTATTTTCCGCGGCAGCTAGTGGACGTGCCCGAGATGGAGTACTACGCCGCGCAGGGCCAGGGGGAGGTGTGCGTGCAGGGCGCTAATGTATTCAAGGGCTATTTCAAGGAGCCGGAAAAGACTAGGGAGGTGATCGATCAGGATGGCTGGCATCACACCGGCGACGTTGGAAAATGGTTACCGGTAAGTGGTCAGATTATGATATTTAGAAACTATGTTAAAATGAGACAAGTGGATTATTATGAGCTAATGAAATAAAACATATATTGATAATTATGATGTCTTTTGAAAACATTAAGTTTGTTAAGTTTGGTACAATTTCACCCATCAAATTCGGCATAATTAGCATATCATGTGTGAGTAATAAGATTTTTATTGATTAATACGTTTTGATCGTTTCAGAATGGTACTTTGAAGATAATCGACAGAAGAAAACACATATTTAAACTGTCACAAGGCGAATACATAGTTCCTGAGAAAATAGAAAATATTTACATAAGGAGTCAATACGTCGAACAAGTTTTCGTGCACGGCGAATCACTGAAGGTAAAATCAGCAGGCGCCATTATTTCAAACGGAGAAATCACAATAGATTATTTTATTAATTAATTAATGCCCTTCTTATACTTTTACTATCATCAAACTGAGTAAGTCGAAATCATCCTCTACAAAAATACATTTGTATTTGTTTAACGTTAATCATCGTTGATTTCATTTTCACTCTAGAAATTAATTTCCATTGATTCACGAGGAACGTTCAAATAATCCATTTCATTTTTCCAAAGTCGTGCGTAGTGGCAATAGTGGTGCCCGACGTGGACGTGGTGAAGTGCTGGGCGCTGGAGAACGGCATCAAGGGCACCTTCTCCGCGCTGTGCGAGAACGAACACGTGAAGAAGGTGATATTGGACGACATGCTGCAGTGGGGGAAGAACGCCGGTCTGAAGACCTTTGAACAGGTAAGGCGTTTCAAATATAAAATTCAACATTTTTCAAAAATATCCATATCGACTCCATGTTGGTGCTCCAGAAACGGGCCATTCGAGCTATCTATATGATGGGTCCAGGGGAGTCACTACGAAACACATTCAAAGACACGAATATACCTACACTACACTCCGTCAACGAAATCTAAGAAATAAAAATAAACTTGCAGTGCCCAATATTAGATTCCACAAAGTGTCTAACTCGTTTGTAGGTCAAAGTATACGCTTTTATAACACACTACCAAACGACGCGGTAAATTTGTCAATCTGTAAATTCAAGAAATACATAAAGTTTATACATATAAAATATATAGTCGATACATATAAAAGCTGCCATGTCTGTTCACAATATCAACGTATATATGTCCAGACTTCAATAGGACACATCCTAACATTTCTGACTGTAATCATAATAACTCGTAGTACTAACTAGACTGATCTTCATAACAATTCCGTTCCACTCGAGTTTGTTTACTATCGATAATTAGGACGAACAGCTAATATTGACTGACTGACGTAAGTGAGATCAAAAAATCAATTCCTACAGAATGAGTAGCAGGTGCCATTGATGGTACCAGCCCCGGTTCCTATTGTGAAATGTGCTCTTATATTTTGCAGGTCAAAGACATCTACTTGCATCCAGATCCCTTCTCAGTACAAAATGGCCTACTGACACCGACCATGAAGGCGAAGCGGCCCGAAATAAGAAGCTACTTCAAACCCCAAATAGAGGACATGTACAAACAACTTGAATAACAAACAATGCACCTAAAAATACATTAACATGTAGTATCACTTCAGCAAACATTTGTGTAAGCGATTGTACGTATTTGACAAGGTCGTCAATGAACCCGTGACGTCTTAAAGCGTGCTGTGTGCTTATGAAATAAATTACTTATATTAGGTATCTCATCAATGATCATTATCAATTAGCGTCCGATAGGAAATTATTTAGCGACAATTTATGAACGAAACGTAATGTAATATTGACGCTTAAACGGATACATCAATTAATGTTTATGCTGAAAGCAATAGATAATAAGTAACATAAAATTGATTCCTAAAGCTTATTTGAGTAAGCCTTAAGTTATGGTAATGTAAACCAATATTTGACATCGTTAACATCCGATACGCCGTGACCACCAACCGCGTCGCGGTTTTCGATGTATTGTACTTAATTTTTAGTACATTATACATTACTACAATCCTAACGAGTCACATGGTAGCGTGATTAAACTAAAACGTAACTGTATATTGGCTTGATACTACGCGGTTGCAGCTTAGCAACACTAGCGCGATCGAGTATTCATATATCCGGATGCACGTATACCTACCCTATTTAAATGAAATGACAATTTCATACAGAAATAATAATGCAATGAAAATTGAATTCAGACACAGTGCAGGCGAGTACTTGAGTGTATGAGAGTTAACTTTGTATAGTACACCTAATATGAAGATATATGAAAAGTTAAAACAAATAATAAAATTAGTAATAAATACATTATAATCAAAACTTTTTACAATGGCAATAATGGAAGAAACTTTATTGTTTCTTGTACAGTCAATTAATTGATAAATTCACGTTTATACATTTTCACGTCTCTTGAAAAATGTAGTTTTTATCTATTTTCCATGTTCAATTATTTTTTGATTTAATTAAAAAAATAGAAATAATGGCGACCTTTTGAGAAATCTATAACTTATCTGTTTTGGTTATAATTCGGAATGAAAAACTGGTTCAATATAACATATTATAAAGCGATTGAAATTAATAAATATTAGATACAAGCTTGAATTTTTTTTTACTCATTTAATTAAATTAGAGTAATATGAAAATTTTATCAAACCTTTTTTTCATTATAGTAAAATATTTTTAAGGGATGTTCTTGTAGGATATTGCAAGGTAGTTCAATTATGGTAGATAATATCAATGGCTAAGTAGACTTAGATAAAATTATAAGCAATACTTTATAATGTAATAAGTAATGTGCGCAATGTATCGTAATAGGCTCACCTCTTGTTCCACTGTGGGACGTAAACGTAACTTGTAAAGCGTGCAAGTGTACTACACTCTGCCTACCTCTTCGAGGATTACAAGCGCAATGTTACGGTATCAATAACTATTAGCGATGCGGATAATGCTCCTTGCTAAATCGATAATGTTTTAATTTCTTTCTTTTTGTATGTATTCCCCGTATTCAATGTAACAAGGATTAGTCTCTGGTAATATTGATAGCAATATTTTTCATTTACACCGATTATTGATTATATCAATACATCGTCGGATTACTCATGCGGTCGCCAATGTTCTATCAGTATGTGTCTCTTGGCAACAGCTAATTAAATAACCCGTATTGTATTAGAAGGTAAAGCTTGTACATCGTACCGTATCGTCTTTTAAAACTTTCAACGTGGACGATTATAATAATATTACGCGGCAAGTTAACGCTCTTTTTGTTATATGATTAAGTTTAATACAGTTTTTTTTTTCTATTTTTACTGTACATGAGTTGTAGATTTGTGTTTGTATTTGGGATGAATCTCACTCGTTTGTCGTGTGACTGTTTGCGGGTTGAAGGTGGGCGCATATTATGAGTGATTTGATGTATATTTCAATGCACATCGTATTCAGCCGATCCGTGTTATAATAATGAATTAAACGATGTGTTGTGATCCCTTCAATTACAATTACGATTGAGTTGAACGGAGTCCAATGTGTATGCGCTTACCTGTTGCACAATCGTGTGCGTATTGAGTGAGTTGACGTAGATCGATCTGTCGCACCGAGTGGACGATTTTGTAATATCTATAAATTAAGATGATTCATGCTTCGAGCGAACGTTGCCGTTTCGAGTTGTTTAAACCAAAATTTTGTTGTTATTGGTGCAAGTTGTACTACGATAATTTATTTTTAAATAAAATTTTTTGGAAAAATTCTCTGTCGCATTATTGATTGTGTTCCTCAATGATTGTGTTGCTAATTTAATTAAAACCTCATGTACTTCATGTGCGTTGGAATATCAAATAGTTGAAGTTAAAAAAAGAGTGGTATTATAAAGGGTTATAACGGTTATAAGGGTATGATGATGACATCTAAGATCTTACGATATTTACTACTTTGGACATAAATGTAAACTTTATAATGTTGTACGATAAAATCTTGCAACAAAACGGCCAACTTTGTCTTATCGAGAATATCGTATTAACTTACCATCAGATAAATTGCAATTCGACACTCACGGTCTGCCCTATCCTGCGGCCGATCGCCGGCTTGGTTAACCGCGACACTTGGGCTATATTTAACCATGACTGTAATATTAACAGACATCCTGCATATGCAAATATGTATATGCGATGTAAAACGTATATTAATGATGCTTCATTTGGGTATGATTTTTTTATGATTTAAATAATTTAAAAAACGAAGTACTTAACAAGTTTACTTTTATAATTATAAAGTGGGTAGGTACTTAGTTCTGGCACAAAATGTCTAGAAAACAAAGATTTCTAGAAATCAAAAATTAAAAGTCATAAACAGCTTGTCGCGTTATTTTTTACAGCAGTATCGATAGTTTTAATGAATGTATTTACTGTATCTAATATGAATTAAAATTAATACAGTTATTAAAAAGTTATTGTTGACCACGCATTTGTTTAATTTAAACCTAACTTCACGCCTACAATCCCCGAATTGGTAGGCAGAGGAATGCAGAACATTCCCACGATTCACCAGTTACGTTTTACGTCCCACTATGGAATAGGTGGTGAGCCTAATGTCATGCATCGGGCACATATCCAGACTCCGAACCACTACCATAATTCTAATTAGATTTACTGCTAGAAAATTTTCTAATTAGAAAATTTTGTAGCGTTCGACGCGGGAATCGAACCCGGGACCTCTCGATCGGCAGACGCACTTGCAACCAACACGACCAACGAATAAAATTTTTATCCATTGTATAGTAAATCCAACTGCAAATAGTCATATACTTATACTTATTATTATTAAATACTTATTACCTGATTTTATATATATCATCATTTTTACTATATAACAAAGCAATAATCTTATTCAATGCGCATGATTCCTACGCATGGATTTTAAAACTTATCAGAGTCACCACTGGATCTTATTTCATTGAAAAATGAGAGGTCGTTGTAGTGGGCAGCAACATGCGCCTATACAACACGTTCCTAACACGATAAGTTTAAGCTGACTTCTACAGGACCCGAAGGTGTGATAAATGAAAGTGACAAATATTACACGTTTGCAGTTTGTTAAGAGAGTGCATTATGTTTGCGTCATTTTTTTAAATAGGTCCGGTAACCGTCGGGACAGGAGGTAGCCATATTCACAAATTATGGCTATTGATGCTTGAAGTATTAGATAATTGGACGGCCACCGTAGTACTTTGAATAACAGATGGGCCTGTAAAATCTATCAACGGGGTAAATCAGAATGTTATCAATGAATTATACTCTAAGAGGCAAAATCGATAACATACTCGTATATGTCTCGGATTGATACATTATTTAAAATATCATATTACATACAAACTGAAATATGAAAACTGCTGTCATAAATAGGTATTTTATTTCAGTTGAAGTTGTTGACTCACTATTATATAACACTAGCTGACCCAGCGAACTCCGTACCGCTTTTCCAAAGTTTTTCTTCTTTTTCGTTTTTTCCAAAACCTACCTAAA
>DWEI01001054.1:0-18054 GCA_018245875.1 Mysoria ambigua | reverse complement strand
ACCTATAATGACGTTTATATGTGATTGCAAATCCTATATAAATAAATGATTTTTGACTTTGACTTTGACTTTGAAATGTGCAGTGGTAGCCCAGCGGTTTCAAATTCGAACTCTCACTCCGGGAGACTGGGTTCAAATCCTTGGCGCGCACCTCTTAACAATGTGCATTTTAAGTTTAAATATCACTTGCTGTTACGGTGAAAGAAAACATCGTGAGGAAACCTGCACACTTTGAGTCCCCAAAAAAAAAAGAGTTCTCTAAGGTGTGAAGTCTGCCAACCCGCACTTGGCCAGCATGACAGACTATGGCCTTAAACTTCTCATTCTGAAATGAGACCCATGTTCCAACAGTGGAACGATAAAGGGTTGATATCGAGTCAAAGTTTCAATTTAATTGTTAGCGTTAATTGTAGGCACACATTTAAATAGATTGCAGGAGGGAGGTTGCATTACATTAGTCTAGTCAGCTCTTAAGTGTTTAGAGTTGGCCCACAGAGCTGTTACTTCTGATAGCATCTTCGCTACTTGTAGACGTGACAACGTGGAACCACACTCCGCTGACCGTAAAACAAAATTGTTTTAATTACATTAGCTTCGCGGCAGAAGCGTCGAGATCATCCACACCGCGTCAGACCTTGTGCGTGCGCCGCCAAGTTATTTGCCACTATCGCACACCGGTGTAATGAAAGTATCCTTGACGGCACTCAAACCCAGACCAGCTGAACACTCATCGTAGATCTCAATTTGTATGAAATGCCGAGTGGCTTTGCTGCGACTTGGTTTGTTTTGTCAAGTCCCCTTAAAGCACTTTTGTGACATTAAGACATGCGAGTCGTTGGGACATCAAAATGATTTTCGCACCGACTTTTAGTGAAATGTTATTTAGTATACGATAGTTTATGTCTTGTCCCTTTGTCTTATTCGGAGGTTAAGTAATCGAAACCCTTACTATTACTAAGCTAATGTTCCCAAAGGCTTGTGTAGTCTACCGATCCATATATAGCGAGTGTAGGATATCCTTAACCGTAATAATCTGATAGGCAGCGGGCGTCCAACTGTGGACGATAAATTGGTTAATGTTGGCCATTTACTCGTATTACTGTTCGGTCTTGTAAATTGTTATCATTAAGTTGCGATTGTCCTCTCTAGACTAATAGAGAGTATAATACTACTGTAATGTACCTACTGGAAATAAGAAATATCTTAAAAGATCGTTCGAATTTATTTACAATATACAATATGTATGTATGATGATGGAGAAGTCGGATGAATCTTAATTTTTTTCAAAATACACTTAGGTGAGTTAAGGCTGATCACAAGTGAGCCATGTTTGTATGATTGTTACGCAATTACAAAAGCTTTAATAGTAAATTAAAAATGTATATGGCATAACTAATATAATCAAAAAAATCATTATCGATCAATGTACGTAACATACGTAACATCGCGCCTATAATCCTCGAATAGGAAGGCAGGGGAGTGTAGTACTCTCCTACGTTTCACCACTTACGTTTATCTCCCATTGCAATACACCGGGCATAAATCCAGCCACCGAGCTACTACAATAACAGTTAAATGAGAAAAATTCTATAGAGCCCCATCCGGAAATTGAACCCAGCACCTCCGATACGCCAGTCGCGCTCGCAACCAACACCACCAACGAGGCAGTCGATTAATGTTCTTTACCGCAGTATGCTTAAATCATTTCTGAAACGAAACAACAGTCATATAACTGGTGAAGTTTCATTGATATTGCTGTGTTAGACGCGACGTTTAGCACCGGCGGCCGGGTTACGCGAACACATTCGCAAAGGAGCCTGTCACAAGTCGGGTGTACGGGTTATCTGCAATAATATCGGCAGACGGCGCGGCGAGCCAACGGCGCGGCGCCGGCGGACCGACGCGTGCTACTTACTGTGTGTGCAATTTTATAAGATGTACATACTGTATTGCATTTTGAATATTGCGACGCGGGTGATTTTCTTAAAAGCTCACGTCAGCAGATGTTCGACTTTTGAAAATATTGTCACCACACGTTTATCGTGTTCGTGTCAATATGTGAGTTGTACGTGTGTATGGTATAATTTCAAAATTGGAACAATTTTGGTTTGGGATGTGCTTCTACTGCCTCATTGGTTGACTGCGACTGTTGATCAGGACGTCCTGTTTACAAATCCCACGTCGAGCATTATATTGAACTTTTCTAAGATTTTTTCTAGTAGTTTATCGGAATTTGGATTTGTGCCCGGTGCACGGCGTCAGGTTAACCCCGTATTCCATAGCGTGACGAACACGTATGTAGTGGTGAAACATGGGAGTGTACTAAATCCTTTGCGTCCCTCTTATGAGATTATAGGCAAGACGTTATGTTTTTAAAAACGTCTGTAATCCCTTAAATTTCACGTCTGTAATCCCCGAAGGGGTAGGCAGAGGAATGCAGAACACTCCCACGTTTCATTGGTTAGGTTTACGTCCCACTATGGAATAAGTGGTGAGCCTATTACTATACATGGAAAGTATATTCAGGTTCCGAACCACTACTAGAAAATCTAAATTAGAAAATTTTGTAGTTATGTTTTTTACGTTTAAGATATCTAGTTTTTATGTGGATTGTAACTAAGCCCCACAAACACTTTTTATATTTGTTTCGTCTACTAGTTGATTCGCGTGGCTATATATACTATAATAAGTTATTTCTTTAGTCTTCAATTAATCTAATTCACATAACATGTTTTATCTAAAAATTCAGGCGATAACGAAAATTTGGCAAAGGAACATTTGTTTTTATTTCTAATTTATAAGAAAAATATTGCGTTAATTATAAAATAAAAAAGGTACTAAAGAAATATGGAATACAAGACAGAAACCAATTAAACAGAAAATTATTGACTACAATTCGTTTGGCTAGAAATCAATTATGGAATCGTTTTTAAAAGATGAATAATAATTATGACATTATTTCTAGAGTAAGATCAGAGCAGCGTAGGGGAAGTGGAAAAAATTCGAATTTCGAATATGGTTCCATTTAATAACCGTTATACGATACGTTCTAAATTCAAACACTATCTGAAGTGCATCGGAGCTGTTGTTTGGACACGCAGCGACACTTACGAAGATGGCCGCCGCGTCATTGAGTTAAGTGCATTTATGGCGCATAGCGACGAGCTATTCGATACCGTATTTCATATTAAATACTCATATTATTGTGTATAATACCATGTCGAATTAGCTATAAACCTGATAATATGACGGAATTTAAACTTACGGCTTAAATGTCGTGCGTACGTTTATAACTTCACGTGTGTGATACGCCAAGAGGTTAGCAGAGTTGTAAAGTACACTCTCACGATTCATCAGTTATGTTTATGTCCCATAGTGGAACAGCTGGTGAGGCAATTGTCATACACTGAGCACATCTAGAAAAGTTTCATAGACCCCTATCTGGGATTTGAACCCAGGACCTCGTCATCGGCAGTCGCTTTTGCAACCAACCAAGTAAAAACATTAAAGTTATTTAGAACCAAAGAGCAAACGGAAAAACAAAAAGACACACAGTCATAAAGAATAAAAACAGTTATTTTCAACAATTCATTTTCTTACTCAAGTCTTACCAAATGATAACAACCGTGTAACGTTCTTATCAGAGTAGATCAGCGAAGTTTATTGGCGTGTAGATCGCGATAGTTATGATAATCTTATCTACTACCCTCAGCTCTAGTGGGCGGTTGGCTCTCGGCCAATGATCTCGACATCGCAGCCCTTAGTAGCAGCTGAGGCGTGTAATAGCTGACTAGACGGAAGGCGGTGTTGTGGCTTAGGGACATATTTTCTTGAGAATAAATTTCTTCTCGATATCGACCCTTCTATCGTTTTACTGCTGGAACATGGGTCTCCTCTCAGAATTAGAGGGTTAAGGACATAGTCTGCCATGCTGGCCACGTGAGGGTTGGCAGACTTGGCACGTCTTAGAGAACAAATTTTTTTTTGAGAACTCCAAGGTGTGCAGGTTTTCTCATGATGATTTCCTTCACCGTAATAGCAACTTAAAATACTTATAACGCACATTTTGAACAGATGCGCGCTAGGGATTTGAACCCGGTCTCTCGGAGTGAGAGGTCGAATTTCAAACCACCAGGCTATCAAATTTCTTCTATTAATTTGATATTTTATATTTTGATTTGTAATAAATACCCTGTCACGTGACTCTCGGCGCTCTCCGCCTAACGCACAAAGCATCCTCGTGTTTTTGAATTTCTTTATTTTCCACTTAATCTCATCGTTATCAATCCTTTTGTCATCGGAAAAAATAAAAAAAATCTGTTTATTGAATAAAAATTAATTCAACCATTTCCATTTTGGGGCGGAGACTAGCTAGTGGGAGTGTACTGCGCTCATCTGCCTACCTCCTCTGAGATCACAGGCGTGACGTGGCGTTTTCATTCAATGAAAACGAATTCTCTGTTAATACTATTAATTGTCACATTTCCGAACGCTTATACTTAGTATATGAAGTAGTCATTCTGTATACATTGTGTTCGAACAAGTGCATTGTAGGGAAATATGAAATTAGTTTGACTGAAATTTAATAATAATGTCAAAAGTTAAATGTCTCATAAGTGATGAATGCAGAACAAGCGCGGCAGGTGTGTAGAGATGGATATTCGACGGTCTGTGCTTTCCGCTCACCCCATGAGGGCCTGCCGTGAAGATATGTATGTACCTGCGTATTTGTCATATGCGTCATATACTAAATAACACCACAAACCACAGACTATTCTATATTATAAAAAATAATAAGCCATACACAGTTATTTGTGCTTGCGTATTTACATATGTATATCTTTAAATGGAGAAATACTCTACATTTCTCCACAGAGAGAGCCGTTGCCGTTTATGGAGTGTTATAGCTGACTCCGAAAGATACCGAAGAGTAGGACTATATACATATGTTAGTAAGTCCAGGATAGGTGGGGAAGTGTAGTACTACTACTTTTTACCAGTTTGTTACCGCGCGCAAATCCAGATTCCATGCCACTATGAAGAACTAAAAGTCAGAAAACCCAACACTAATAATTGTTAATGCGACATTTGTATACGTTAATTAGATAATTTTATTGCTTTTTCTATTATACGGAAGCATTTGTGTACATAATTTAATAGACTTAATACTGCTTCGAAAGTTCTAATTAGGTATGTTTAAAGTGAAGCTTAATCTGTGATATATGCGTACGAGCAACCCGTATATGTTATATAAACAGTATAAAGAGGTACAAGGAGGAATTTGTCCAGTTATCTTTAAAAAATGCAAGTTTTTGCAAGTATTTGCGGTTGCTAATTGTTTGTCAGTATTACACCAGAAAAATAAATGAAAGTAGATTTATAAAAAATAACTTGTTGGTAATATAACTAAGACTTAGGCCGTTGGGTATGAATTTATGTCTGATTGTGGGAATTCTAACAGATCTCTATTAAGTGGGAGAAGTGGGAGGGAAAGTAAATACATTTAACAATGCTACTGTGCTTTAATAAAAAAAATTATATTCTATACAAAATATAATTAACTTAGAGCGAAGAAAACAAGGTAATGATTTCGCATTTGTTGCATAAATATTATTTGTTAATAGATAACTCATATGTTTTTCTCAGCATTATCCATTAATATTTTGAAAAACAAAAAAAGGTACTGTGCATTTGATTTTAGCGGCGGAAGGGTGTCAACAGCATCGGGCGCGGTGCCAAGCCGCTTGTTCGCCGCACGCGTGGATTGGCGGGAAACAGCGGAGCGGTTCGACTGTAGTCGCACGGGGCGCTGGCCACGCCGAACCAGGACGCGGATGACGAGCGTTACCGGCTTGGACGTTTCGAGAACGTCGATTTATAGATTGTGTCATGTACATTTATTTGATTGAAAATACTGAAGGAAATGCGTGCGCTATATTATTTTTTATATTTTTAGTTAACACGTCAGTATGTCAAAACCTCAGTGAGGTATGTACGTAACGGATGGATTTGTTTATATTTTTGGTCTATGAATCGAACAAATTTCATTGAAATTCGTTAAATTTTTAAATTTGAATATTATTGGAGTTGTAATGTGACAGAATATACTTCTCAAATCTGTGTTTTGATCACAGATTATTTATTGTATCTGACGTTGGCAGTATGAACGTAAACAGCATATTGTACTTGTTAAATTTGTTCTTCGTCACCACATATGTTATACGTATATTACATCTTACATATTTCTGTGACTGCAGTATTAGTATTAAGTTTCGAGAACTAAAAGTAGAAAAACGAAATTATAAATTAAAACTATGAAACGTGATAAATAAATTTCCGGTCTCTATTTATTGGTGTGACACTTGCTAATGGCACGGGTTGTATGTTTCCATGTAAACACGAGTAACACCAATCGGGCTTGAGTGACAAATGCATGTAACACGTATTAACGACAATCCTAGAACACGATTTTCAGTAATTGCTTTGCCATCATCATTAACTTCGGTCACTCAAATGTAGCGACGGTTCAACCTCGTTTTCATGAATTTCACTTTAAGCAATCGATCCAGTTTAGGGCTGTCACTTGCTGTATTTTTAATTTCAGGTCGACATATTCGAAATTGGAACCAAGTTTTATTTCTTCTTAAGAACATTTTGCGGACACATTGTGAGCTTTGGCGTAGCTATAATTTTATTTTATTACACGTATTTGTGACATTAAAAGTACAACTAGACATATATTAAAGAGATATATATTAGAGAGATATATATATTAGAGATATATTATAAGTATACCTACATAGTCCGTGCGTGTGTTCTTCAAAATGATTATACAGATATCTTTCAACCGACATACAAAGATTTTTCTTTACATATTAATACATAGAAAAAATAACATTTGACAATGAAACGCATAGAAACAGCTACAGATGAGGTTTAAAAGCGATTTTATAACTACAACTGTACGTTATCCCTTGTAGTTGAAGTAATTGAAATCGATAGAGATTCGGGAGCGGCATGATAATGCGTTTTGTATGGTAATTTTTGTCATTATTCCCCCTCTTGACGACTCACCAGAGCTTGCGAGTTTTTTATAGCTATCAGATTCTGTTGACTTTTGCTTACGTCACAAGTGTGGGGATTTGGAGAAAAATATGTAATGTAATATAAATTGTTTTTTTTTTCCTTTTAATATATCTATCATTTACTACAAATACAAAAGTATGTAAACGTATAAACAAATATATAGGTGGAAAAGTAGAAGTAAATATGATTCAAGAATAAATCATTTGAATGTTTCAATCGGAAATTGCACGTTTGTGTTGATTAAAAATACTAGATCTTCCACATTTAATACAAAAATTTGAGTAAGAGCTGATAATGAAATGAATTAATTTACATTTATGCCATGATTCGATAAAAGTCGAATAGGTTTGTTACTAAGTTGTATTTTTATAATATAGATCAGGAGTATATTTATAACATAGAAGGTCACATGCACAAAATAACGTTACAACACGCCATTGGCCCATTTATCAAGGCATGAAAAATAGTTTTTTTTAACAATTAGTGTCTTATTATGTTTAAGCAAAATTTTCTGATCAAAATAGTGTTAAGGTTTTGGCGTAAAAATGTGTTAATTTTTCTTCCAGGGTGAGACATCGAAATCACCCGATCGATCTTCACTTTGCGCTTATATTTTTACTAATGGTCTCGTTTATTTGTGGACGGATGTTCCTTATGGTCAAACCAGGTCATGAACAAAACGTTACAAATATAATACATATAAAATGAAAAAAAAAAATAAGGGGATAATCTTCAAGGGCCAAAGGCTGTGTTATTGTATTTTCTCATAAATCACATAAGTGCTCGCTAACGATACTTGAGACTCGGTTAAGGGACAAAATTCAAACGTTATAGGATGTTAAGAAATTTATTTCGTCTTTATTCTGTTTTTTCGAGCTGAGTTTTCTGTTTGTGAGATTTATTTTTCACCTCTGACTGCCTCGTTGTCCATGTTGGTTTCAAGACCGACTGCCGAGAGGTCCTACGTTCAATTCCACGCTCGGACATTATGGATTTTTTTAAAATTTTGATTATCTAATAGTGCCTCGGAGTCTGAATCTGTGCCCGGTATATGTAAATAGACTTACCACCTATTCCACAGTGGGACATAAACGTAAAGTAAAGCTCGGGACTGTACTACACTCCTCTGTCTACCTCTTCGGGTATTGCAGACGTGAATGTACGTTAATACAATAATTAACAACGTTTGCGTAAGTAATGTTTTTAAGAAATTCGAATAATTATTGATGGTTTATGTTCAACTGTATAATTGTACTCGTCAGCGGTACTAGCGGTGCTATTAAGTCGTGGAATAAACAATCGTTAAGGGGGTTAGTACATACAAATATTAGTTATTACTTTTACTTTGTCGATTACTTTGTCGTTTTATTGATGATTCAGTGATTTTTAGTTCGATGGTTGGTAATTTATTAATACGTTTTATTACAATTTTTAATAATCTCACCTCCTGTTTAATGGGGTGTAAGGCATGACAGATGTAATTTGGTATTATTATACTCTTTTATCTACCCTTTCGTGGGAATACAGGCGTGATGGTTAATATTATTGTCGTATGAAATTATAAAATACTTATGTATTATATACATAAAACATTTTTCATGTTTTACGAGACGTTATTATTAAGTACTGTGTGCAAAGTAACCCACTTTTCACTGCTCCAGACGTGAAATTCAAATGTGACTTCGACTTAAATGGAAGTGGAGGTATAAAAGCGATATTACTTGCAGCCCCCGCTCTCGCACAAAGGAAACGTTCAGTAACTTACATGAGGTTTTTGGTTTTTGCACGTGTGCATAGTAATATGATGTTGGCGGATAGTTATGGACGGCCGACCGGGCGTTCTAGTTGTTGGAGCGAAATTTTCATTTTCTTCCTGCTTCGTGACGTCTTTTTTAACGGAAACTCCAACACTGGTTGATCTACAAATATTTTTTCAAATAGGACGGATAATCGCTGATGGATCAGGTGTCTCCGAATGAAAATCTGTATGTAAAGAGTAATGAATTTTAAAGGATCTCATCAAATCAAATGTAGAGACACAGACATTGTAAAACCGGGCATGCTGAAATATAATAATGTTTTTGTACGGTTCTGCTGGGCACGCTTTGCTTAACATAGCTTATACTAGCATACATATGGTTATTAAAGAAAAAACCACTAAAAATACTCGTCTAAACGGAGCGAGCGAAGTACCTGGGTACATCCGGTTTTTAATATCCATAAAAAATCTTGTTGATTGATTTCCTCATTCTCTTTTCATTGACTTTACACCGTCTTTTTAAATCGTCCTATAAGTACATGTATCATGGAAGAAGACACAACTATTTTATTGTCTCCCCGCATTGAACATTCGTTTAAATATCTCCAGCTGTAGAGTAATAGTAGAATAAACGGTGAGTCCAGTTCATCCATGTAACTGGAGACTATGACCTTGGAACGTGATAAACGATGATGATGGTGATAATGATAATGATGACGATGATAATATAATAAAATGTATGAGTTACTTATCTTGGTTTAAAATACATTACTATTTATTTCTCTGGAATTTAATTGCTCTATCATAATTTTGTACTAAGATTTAATATTGCTTGAAATTTCAGTTATTAACAAACTGTCAACCCTTTTCTTGGAACTGGATATTTGTACCTAACAGCTACAAATCGGGCGAACGGATGTTGGAGGATTCTGACACTTTATACCTAATATAATTATTCGCAGTTCGTTATTCAGACTTTCGTTTACGTATACATTAAAATGTTTCAAACCCTGATGTATTTTTTACGCGTTAATTGTATAAATTACTCCAAGTGTTGGAGTTCTTTTTATAATCTTAATAATAAAAATTAATATTCTGTCACAAAACCCCAGTAACCTCCAAGCTGCCAAAATTTAACAAAATCGTTTCAACGATTTCAAAGTAAAAAGCGGGAGGGAAATACAAAACATAATTATTGACATAATCTATAGGCAGTAGAGAAGTCAATTTAAATGAGGAATTTGTTTTACATTCGTTTCATTAACATCATCACCAACAAACATACCTATCATCATTTCACATTTGAAAACGGATCTCCTCAGAGATCAAGTTAAGGGGTAAAGGCTACTAAGAAATTCAGGCCACGATCTAATAAGCTGGTCAAATGCAGATTGACAGTTTTTACACTGCGAGAACATTACAGTGACCATGACGTTCTAACGTTTGCAAAGTAGCTGTACATAAAAATTATGGCGCCAACAGATTTTCATAGGTAATCTTGTAGTATACACTAGCAACTTATCTTATACTACTTTTTAACCGCCGACTGTTTCGCTGAAAACTGCTTTGTAAGCGAACTGAGCAGACATGAGTGAACCAGACGAAATGTGCCACATTACAGCTGTATCTAGTTTTATACTCAATGGTTCGTCAGTGATTATATTATTATAATAAACATTACAACTTTATGTATTTATTAACATTATGAATGCAAAAGGGACTAATTCCATCTGTCCGGTACGTTTCCTCGACATAATCGTTGAAATTACGTTTTGCAGTTCCGCGCGACACAAGTCGAAATTCCAAAGCTTGATTTTGATTCGACATCAACATTTCTCTTTTTGCTTCGAAATAATAAATCTGCCCTAAAAGTGTTCACTTCTTAAGGTCATCGGTTCGTAGGGCGAGGGCACCCTTCGCCACAAGCGTTAGGGGACATCTCCCACCCCTCGCCAACATTTCTTGTGTAGTCCAACGTCTGTTAAGCGGAAGACTCAGCAAAATCACTTAAGATATTAAATGGAATGTCGACAAGAAACGATATAGGTTCGTCGATAATATAAAAATTCAATTCTATGTAATTGAAACTGTTACATACAATACAATACAATGTTGGTAATTCAAATCCATGATAACGTTTTATTCATTAAACGTTTGACGTTAGTTTTATTTTGCATTTCTGTGGCGTGTGATATAACCTAATTTATTAACAATTTATCATTCATTTGACATATCGTTCACGAACAAACCCGTCTATTAGTTATTTTGGAATATTCTAGGAATTGTTATAAATCCAGTCAATATTGATATTTATTGAACACAGGTTCAAAGGCATAATTTAATTTATGCATTACATTCGTAACTGTTTAACACCGAGGTCAGTCTAATTGCCTGAGTCGGTCTGTCAACTCTAGTTACGTGTTTAGGTTATTATTCATGATTGTTTTAGAATCCAATATCTGTTTGAATATTCAAAATTATCAACGTTCAATTTATTGTGCATTTCGAATCATCAACAGTTGACCTCAAGGAATCTGTATCTACCCACACATGCATGTCATTACCATCCATTAAGTGATAGCAAGCAATCAATATTAGGCCGCATTTTAACACTATTTCATCATTATTAGTATTGCACCAGTATTGTATTGTTTGCAATCAATCGTTGTATGGGGTTGGATATGCGATTTACTTGCTAGAAGTGGATCAGCTCTGCAAGTGGTCAGAATTTCCGTTTTTATAAATGTTGTATATGACAATTAATTTAATAATTAATTGTTTACTAGATGTAATACACATTCAATTACAACCACTGCCTCGCTGGTCGTGTTGGTTGCAGGTGCGACTGCCGATCGGTAGGTCCCGGGTTCGATTCTCGGGTCGTATTACATAGTGGGATATAAACGTAACCGGTGAACCGAGGGAGTGTTCCGCATTCCTCTGCCTACCCCTTCGGGGATTACAGGCGTGAAGTTTTTTTTTACGTAAATTTAAAAAGAGAATTTCTAAACTGCCTGGGCTGTAGCACAGTTTCATCTTTTCGATTTAGCTTTCGTACCGCAATGTGTCGTGGTAAGGTTAATATTCCAGTTCCATTAGTACACGAACTGTTGAATATTCTGAAACATTTTTGAACGATGTTGATTTTTTGTTTCGTCCTATATACAGTTGTTATTAAAAGATTCCACTACGATATCGAAATATTACTCTCAAAAAATTCATATTTAGAATTAAAATTTCTCTATTGTAGTTGTGCCATTGATACTTCGGGAGTTATTCACAGAGATATTGCGGTAAGACGAAGGGAACTATGCGCAGAGATTGAGCACCGTCCTCATGGAAAGATCCAATGCCATTGACTCCAATACACAGAGGGCATGCCAAGAAGCAAAAACCAAGTTCTTGAACAACACGGATCTGCAGTGCATATTATCATAACATTAGTAATTATACCTAGAAGAAAAATATGTGTAGCATAATATATTAAGCTTTCCACGGATGATAAAATGTTTTAGGTTTTTTTTGGGATGGGAATAGGGACTTCCGTTTTTGACTTGCCATTTAAAACTATTGTGTATTCTAGTATGGTACTGCTTGGCATCCGATAGTATTTTTGCATGCAACCCATTTTCCATTTATATTTGAAGACGCTTTTTAGGTGTGATTTCTTCATGCGTGTAACTGCGATCGCGCTTTGCACTAACAAACTGTCACTATTTTTCATTTACGAAAGTGCAAAATTAAAAATGTATGCTTTACGGTTTATTAATTTATTTAAATATAATTCATCTGATCAAATATTGTGGTTTGTTGAATCGAATGTTATATTAGTGGAAAATATGATTTTGAATCCGTAAAGACGGATCAATAACTCAATGAGAAATCACAGCTAGCCAGTCTATCAGCTAATATATCGGCCTTGGTAATAATTTAATTTTAGAACCATCTAATCAAACGAATTGCTTTAACTGGTATTTTTGTTAATTCAGTCACTGCATTCCTCTCAGTTACGAATGCTTGTCCCAGTCAGTGCGTAGCATAAAATTCGAAACGAAGTCATAAAGCCTCGATTTTCAAAGCCCTTTTCGCAGTTCCAGCCGCTCAATGAGCCTTAAAACGTTCCCCTCTTCACCCCGTAGGTAGTGTAAAACTGGTTTCCATTCCAAAACTCGGCACACGAACGATCAGACTCACGTAAATCGATTGTGCCCGAAATTCACCATGCTTTCGTGTTGTTAACATTAAATTATTCGGTATAACTTCGATTCTTACGTTTCGCTTCGTTGAATTTTATATAGTCGTAAGGCTCGTGAGTGTGCTCTTGTTCGTAACTATTTAAGAGCAAGGGCCACGGTTCGTGCATATGTATATGTTTCCTGCCCAACACATTTAATCACATGTGGTTACTAACGATTGTGATATTGTATGAAATTCAATTATGGTGTTGAGTTTGTTTGTGTTCAATTTAATAAAACTTAGTCTTTTAAATATATACAATAATGACCACGTTAAACGATCTGATATAGTGAGTTGTTAAATATTGATGCACCAGTGATGTTAACTTTGTATCGTTCACGATCTACAATTTTCGTAACATCTGAGTTTTCTCCAACAACTTTGTACATTTTATAAAAGTTGTTATTCAAATCACGTCGTCTGATGTCAAAATGATACAAGTATGTACTTGTATGAACATCCGAGCGTCTAATACTCTGCTTTATAATATTATTAATATTTTAAATTAAAATGAGCAAGAATCTTGATTTTAATTCTATTCTACGAGTAATTATGATTTTTTATAAACGAATACTGACGTGCCACCTATATTAGACCTGTTAAAAATAGAGGGAACTCTAAAATTCTGTACGTTTGCAAATTGCCTAGTCATTTTTGTCTTGATCAATTCCAAATTGCACGTATCGGGAAAAATAGACGCCGACAGAATTAGATAGAACTCGAGCTTAATGAATGCAAATAGAACTGAAATGTTGTTTGCAAGCTACCAGAAATAGTTTAGTCATCAGGAATATTGGTTACGTATTTAATTTACAATAAATATTTAGTGAACGAATTAACATTTCACATTTGTATATATTGTGTACTGGTTGTACCATTTGTGGTTTTACTATTTATTTTTAAGTTAAATATTCGCCACCTATTCCATAGTTGGACGTAATCGTAACTGGTGTGACGAGGGAATGTACCTCTTCGAGCATTCCAGGAGTGATGTTACGTTAAATGTTTAATAACAGACGTGGGCATGTAATTTCCTGTTACATGCCCATGTAATAAAATACGGACTAATGATAGCGTGGTAAACTAAACAGAAATTAAGGGAGGCATTAAATTATCCCGGAAATGTTATGGTAATTATTCCGTAGTTGGTTCAGTTGTATCATATTGGAATTTCCCTGTTTTTACGTCTAATTAACACCTAAAAATTCGTTCGATATTGTAGCTTTTTTACGTCCCTTTTTCCGATATTTCCGGCATTGCTATCGATCAGCCAGCCATTAATTTAATTTAATATTGCTGAGAATAAATTTTTTTTGTACAAATGTATAGAATGGACTTTCGCAGGGTTTCATTTTGAGACCACTTTTATTTAGGGTCCATATCAATGATTTCGATGATAAGGTAAGTAATGTTAATATTTTGCTTAATGATATTGCCTTAAAAATACTAGTATTATTATTCTATCGTCAGGCATGTTTTTTACGGGGTGGACGCATAGGATCGACTCCAAAATAAAGTAACATCCGAAGAGATACGAATTTTTTACAGATATTTTCACATATATGATGTACTTATTTTATATTACTAACCTTCTGGAAGTATGTATGAATGTTTTGGAGACAACTGATTCCTCCATCAGTTCGCATCTACCCTACGTATTTGTCAAGTTTTCTGAGGTTGGCCACATTGACAAAAAACCATACAATGAATACTTACGCGTACGTGTAATCTATTTTAAAAGTAATATTGGAATTGCAGCAAGAAATGTTAACTTTTACCATATAATTTTTATGTTATTTTAAAGTATTTATAAAATTCTAAATAACCATATAATAAAGCGACAAGTACTTATGTTATGTAATATACAGACCACTCAACTGATAAATACATAATGTAATGCGACTGCGGTGTTTTTTTCTATTTATATTATTTAAAAGTAATTTTTTTAATTATAAAATTATACATTTCATTTGGATTTTAAATGGAATTCCTTGTTAGAAAAAAAAAGTTCGTTCACTTCTATCAAATATAAAATGATCGATATTGTTGAGAAATGATTTTTCATGTTTAATAGAGTTTATTTATTTTTTTATCTAAAAGCTACACAAGCTAAAGTTTATTATTACACCTATAATTCTGGCGACACAAGTGTCGCCAGAATTATAGGTGTGAACGTCTTGCAATGCAATTCAAATACATATATTTAATCATCACTCAAAGATTGTATCTAAAATCCATAGAGGTGACAATGAAGCAAGTATATACATAAATCTTAGGTACTGAATGAAACGGAAAAAACAAAATGTTCTGGCAACAGTGACGAGATGAGAAATAAGAGTTATACGACTCTGTAGTCGGAATTCATTCATTGTTAAAATTAGGTCGCATATGTCTCATCTTGGTGTACCGAGATTATGCATCTGCACATTTTGTATTGTTCGCAAGTTTTTGGGTTTTTTTTATATTAACAATGTTCCCGTTTTAATATTTCTTATTTGTTGAATTTCCTCTATACTTTTATTTTCTGTATGTAATTCATATAGGTACATGATTATCTCAAAGTTATTGTTATCATTATCAAAGTTATTATTACCTCAAAGTTATTGTTGCTGCTTGTATTGTACCATTTTATGCCAAAATAACTGATCATTTTTGGTCAGGTTCAGTGTGAAGACAGTTTTATTTAATATTAGAACTCAGATGTTTTCGATTTCTTTTCTTCATCGACCCGAAAAATATAGAAAAAAGCTATAGTATAGTATGAACACTATTTTGTACTTGTTCCTTGCCTGTACTTTTGTACTGTTTATTTCGTATTCCACGGAAAACTAGAAAGGAATGAATTCCAAAAAAATATCTACTATTATATCCAAATAGCCTTTTATTTGTATATACGATGTAACACTGGCTGTGAAAATGTCAGTGAGGTGTAATTAATGAAATAACTTGGGACGCCTTCACCCTTGGCCATCTGATCCCGAATTAAGCGGATATATTTTTTTTACATAGACACATATGTTTGCTTTTATCACCGGGTGGTAATTGAAGCGGCGACTTGTGGCTCGGTACTTAATATTATTAACCACGCGATCAACGGGACAGTCGACATGCCTTTGATGGATTGTTCGAGTTTGTTTGTCTGAGGGACGAGTCTCTGATGATGGAAGCTTAAACGTTGTATATGAAAATGAAGTGAAATATTCTTAACATGTAGATATATGCATTGAATATTGATTAGTACATTTAAGGACATACACGGAAAAATCAGTAGGAAAGACATTTATTTTATTTATACATAATTAATAAGAAAATAAATACAAACACATATACATATCAAATACATCCTTTATTGTAATAAACTTTATAATTGTTCAAAGTATACCGGACGCACGCACGTATACTGACTTTATTAGTTCAGTTGTTGGTGCTTCTTCATTTTCGCTTTGCATTGGATTGTACGTACAGTTAATTTACACAGTGTATAGACGAAGCGATACAAATGTGACTAGTCATACAGTGATCTTTGTATCTCGCCTTTCACTGACTTGCCGTCTGTACTGCAAAACCCATTCCACCTGATAACTAAAATTTACAGCTGAATGCATGTGACTGAGAACGGCATACATATTCGCCCTTTTGACATTTCGATGTTTAATTCATTATGTCTTATATCTCAAATAAATGTAGAATTTTGACAGTTACATCAACAATTAACTGCATACGACGACTGCATACGGCACAGACATCTATTTAGACGAAAACGAAAAAAAATGAAAACTTCGTAGTTTTAGGTATCGTATTTCTCTGTATCGGAGCCTCGTTAACGACTGCGGACCAATCGTCTTAAGTAAAATTTTTGACGCTCCGCAGACCTTGAGGTTACTGCGAATATTTTCTTCCCCACTTACCGACATAAAGCTGGTGGTCTACTTTCCTCAAGCTAGAGATTCCATCGGTTCAAGTGGTACCGGTTTGCATAAATAAAAGAGATTTTGAACTAGAGTATAGGCACTTCAGTTGGAGACGACCGCCCTGAGGATATTTTTGATGAAATCATTTGAGTTCACTGATAAAATCCTTTATATATTCACATTTGAGCCACGTTAAATAATACATGTTGTCTTTACTGCAAACTTCGTCTGATATCAGACGTGTCCTTTAAAATTAGATTCCATGCAACCCGGCTTTTTACAAATATTGTCTTTTTACAAGGGTTATTTCGACGCAAACGCTACTAAAATTTGTATAAAATTTACATTTGTTAGTGTGGACTATATCATATTCTTCAATATTACCAACCCATTTTATAGTTATAGTGTAACATACGATACTCTGAGATTGAGATGATTCATGATGGTTCATACTGTCCAAAAATAATTATAATAATATTGTATTATATGAAGTTATTTTAATACTAGTAGGTTCTTTAACCTACACGTACTGGTGTATGACATATTTATTATTTACGTACGCTAAATATTTCGGGCATATCCTAAATGCACTAGTATCGCGCTTTTTAATATTCATCTATATTGTTCACTATTTTCTTCAGCTAAACAATTGTTTCATTCCTGAAAAGGTTGCCGATCACGTTTCAACCGCGTAGTTGAATTCTATTGTTTCCAGGTCTTTGAAGAATTCAAGTTACAAATGAATACAGAGTTTAATAGACCACTTTTTACATAGTGTTAAAAAAGCTGGGCTACTTTGTATTTTTTCAGCTCAAATATGGCAAGATTCCCTCTAAGAAATGACTTTTTTATTATTCACGAAACAAACGTGGCGTTGATGTCTTCAGATTTTATTTTCATAAGTAGAAATAATATAAACACCTATGTTCTTAGAGACTTGACGTGCTTAGTCTATAGTTAATACCAAAAATGTGGTTTTATTAGGAAAAAATTGACTGCCTCGTTGGTCGTGTTGGTTGCAGGTGCGACTGCCGATCGGGAGGTCCCGGGTTCGATTCCCGG
>DWEI01001053.1:0-18058 GCA_018245875.1 Mysoria ambigua | reverse complement strand
TTTACGTCCCACTATGGAATAGGTGGTGAGCCTATTGCCATGCATCGGGCACATATCCAGACTCCGAACCACTACTATAAAATATAAATTAGAAAATTTTGTAGTGTTCGATCTGGGAATCGAACCCGGGACCTCCCGACCGGCAGGCGCACCTGCAACCAACACGACCATCGAGGTATTCAAATGTTATATTAATGTTTATAAATATGTCATTTGTTTTAAGGTCCTACAAAAACCGCACAGGGAAAATGTACTCGCCGCTAGAAGCCATACGACCTGTGTGGTCCATGTTGACAATGGTCAGCCTGATGACACTCTGGGCGGTCAGGTCGCCGAATGACATTATCGAGATCGAACCTAGGGCCTTCATGCTTCTATTCGGGACTCTTTTCAGTAATATTGCCGTAAGTTTGACTTCAATTTTAAAAGCAATAAGCGACTTTGTATATCAGTGTACGATGTACGATATATTTAGTTAGAGCAGCCTTTCTTTGGCTGTAACTGGAAGTAAAATACAATGCAGCATGTGCCATATTTTCCCATGCCCAGATGCTTACTTGTACACGTAAGCAGAAAGTAAGGCTTAGACGTTGTATCTAGGTTTTGACGAATCAACAAGTATAGCGTTATTGCTCTAGCAGTTTAACCTTTGTCAAATTGTTTTTACCATATTCAATCCTGAACACCGCGCGAAACAGTCAGTGGCGAGGCTCGAAGCTTACTTCTATTAACCGTTAGGCTGTTCAAATGTCGAACATCGGAAAACATCTTAAATTTATGCAGTCATCAAAACCTTTAGTCAACATTTCGTTAAAGTGCTAAAAATGTTACTATAAGTAGATATAGTCCAACATTTTGATGTAAAACATTTTTGCTACTACCAATTTTTCAAACTTCTTTTAATATGACATCTCTTGAAGTCTCTCATTTTCAACCGACCAACATTAACGGCTCTCGCGTATCGGAGATTTAAAACGTACAACGGTCTACGTCTCGGGTTACGTGAAGTTGTCCCAATAGTTATGAAGCTCCATTACATTTTTTATCATATTTTATTGTCTGGTTACATAGACTCCATACTTTACACGATCCTCGTTTAGATGTCACACGGCCGCGTAACAAATCGTATTAATTGTTTATTAGCTACACACACTTTTATAATCGGGACATCGATGTGGAATGTTCCGACATTTAATTTACAAAAATACACATTATTAATTTATGTACGGGCTTAATTCACATTTTTTTTTTTGGGATAGCCGCTCTTTTTCCTTGCGGTAGTTTTCAAACCAGTCTTAGCTAGTTGGGCCGTCGCGAAAACAATAAACGCGAATAAAGCTAATCTATTATTTAATCTTGACCTTGTGTAGGTACGTTTGATAATAGTGTAATCCGTTTTGGCCTTATTTTGTTTTTATTTTATGTTAAACTAAAATATTATGTTACGCTGTTGAATTATCTGATTAAATAAATAAATAAATAAGAAAATGCATTATAGTATAATAGAGAAAGGCTTCATTTTATCTCAGGGCAATAACTATTCATCGAATATTTTTCGAAGGTATAGCTTAAACATTGTATATTATAAGAGACGATGTGCCGAGAATACGGTCCCGCTGTCTACTGCAGCAATAAATGCAAATGTCTATTACAACTATTTTATTTTTCTCTACATTATAATCTCTTACTCTCTATTTATAGTTATTATTATTATATAAACACGCCAGGTCCCTTTGAGAGTAGGCAGAGGGAACCGAGAGCCAAATATCTGTCTCCTTACACACGTACCCTGCTTGTTTTAAATTCGTCCTCTCTACAATCGCACGCCGGTCCCGAACTTAAACTCTCCCTCGTCAGCGAGTGTCCGAAGTTTTTGCCCCAGATAACTATTGTTGCGTAGCTATAAATCATGTTTTCTCTTAAATTTATAGAGTTAACTTTATTGAATAAAATTTTTCGTAACGCGATGAACATTTTATTTCGGCACGCTTAAAGCGACCTATTAAACTTGTATGAAGTGAAAATTATAAAAGAAAATTTTCTTTACAACAACTTTAATAGCTCAGTGCCCAGTATGTAATAATTTATATATCCGGGAAACATAAATCTGTAGACGAATTCAACATGCCTTGTCGTGGTTCTGACCGACATGTACTGTAATATATAATAGAGTAGCAAATATTTTTTATAAGTCTGTGGATATTTTATTATTAATACACCGACGGGACAGGTTCTTTAAGGAGCAGAGATAAAGGACAGAGTGCCTAGTACTAGGGAAACATGGGAGTGTAATACACTCCTCTACGTTACGTTAAGTCTAAACTTTAATGCAGAATAGTCGAAATACATCTGTCCGGACGGAGCGGGTGCGCCTTAGTCTCTGCCTACCCATATTGGAAATTGAACCTACCCATATTGAAGTGGCAATATATATGTACGTTTATTTGCAGAGTCGTTTGACAGTAGCGTGTATGAGCGACACGCGCTGCCAACTCGTGTGCCCGATGTTGTGGCCCTTGGCCCTGGTCGTGGCTGTGTGTCTCCACCAGCCCCGGCTCGAGGTACTACTCCTCAACATGACCACAGTTGCTGCTATTTTCATGCATGTCCACTATGGTGTCTGTGTGGTGAGTAAATATACTAATAAGCAGTCTCTAGGTATAAAATAAATTTTAATTCAAACTTTTAAATATTCATATTTTTGGATATTGCAATAGTAAAAAATATTAATTTACTACTTACTATTGCAATATTCAATATAAATTAAAAGTAAGACACGCCAGACAGATTTGGTAAAAAATTAAACTAAAGCTCCAGAGTTTTATTCAGAATAGTTAAGTACATTTTTCAAACACAATTAAATTGGTTGTCAATAAGTAAATATATTTTGAATCACTTAATTTTTAATGTAGAGTCAGTTATAAAAGATACGAAAAGACTTCCTTGAGAGAGCTTTAAAGTTTTAGGTTCTTCTTTTATCAAATACAATTACAAAACTTTATACGTGCAGAAATCAATTCTTTCCTCAGTCAAAGCTTTGTTTAACACTATTAGTTGACAGAAAAGAATATTCTTTGTCAGAAGTTCAGTTTTAACAGATAATTAGATAAAGTTTAGTTTGGAAAAGTTAAGTTTGGATTCAAAATATAGATGAAAAATTATGATACATTCGTTTTTTTCAGGTGCGACAAATGTGTGATTATTTTAAAATAAACTGCTTTACAGTTCCAAAATCGAAACAAAAATAACTTATAATTTCTTATTAGTATATACCTAATCTGTTAATGTTTCCTTGTAGTTCTTGTGTGTTTTTTACATAGGTATATGGTATGGTTTGCTTAAAGATAAAGATAAATACATATCATAAGTACAAAAAATGGAGCTTTTATTTCGATTTCCGTGAAGATGAAACAACCTGCTTCCCGAAGTGTCCCTTTAAAAATAACTTCAGGTAAGTGCAAAGCAAAAATATGACACCGAGCCACAATCTAATTCACGAAATAATATGTAATTCAATACTGGATAGCAAAAAAAATGAGCAATCCGACATTGGATGCGAAAAGCTGTTCCACCTTTTGAGCGAGTGTGAGCGAGACGACTCTATCTATGCGGTTGGTTACACAACTCCGTCTTTAAATTATACGTTCTCATAGCCTTGTAGCGAGCGGGGCGTTTTGCAAAAGAGCGGATTTATCTGAACGGGTTAAGACAAAATCAACTTTGTGTTGTTAGTTATACAGTTGATTTTCAATCCTGTGTATATTGTACTTAATATCTTTTAATCTCGATTGGAAATTCAGTAATGGGGGGTGCTCGACATGGACACCACAGTCGGGGTTTAGAATTTCAGTACAGCTTCGGATAGCTACGAAGCGCTGCTTTGTTAGCAGTTCAATTGTTTACCGAGACGATTTTTTTTAAATTCCCTCCGCGACTATCATCGCGTCGAATTAAAACCGGATTTCTGACAAAACAATTTATAAAAGAATCCAAAGCACAATAAACGCATTTACGCCCAAAAACAAAATATATAGAAAAGTGGACAGTGACTTAGTGTTTTGTGTCTGTGGTCGATAAATAATAAAAAAAAAATATATAATCGGTGAAATGGTAGCAGATAAAAAAAAATAATTTCTAGGTAAGTGTGGTGTTTGAGAAATTAACCGGTTTTTGGAACTGTGGTGTGGAGGAACGTTATTGGCATGTCGCTAATTGTAGCTTAAAAACACGCATGCGAAGGAACATGATTTTGGAGAATAATATAAATGAAATATAAAAGCAGGAATGCAGACGATGAGACTGGAGGTAATAATCCATTGAATTTTATAAAACTTTGCCATTCCACGGAACTTTTACTAATTTGACATAATTTTTTCGCATCGACAATAACACGGCTAACAGGTGCTTATAAGAAAGGTCGCCAGGCATCATATCGAAACTGTTTTCTTTTATTTTCGATTTTCTATTTTCGAGAGTTATATTTTTCTATTTCATTCTTTTTTCTTTTATTATTACGTTTCATGCTTTGGTTGTTATCTAAAATTTTATTTTTATATTTAATGTAAATTGCTATCCGATACCAAATTTAATCAAACCTCTGTAACGTTAGGGAAATTAATTATGAAACTGTGTATTTTATTAAATTATCTAAATAATATTCAAGAAAGAGTGAAATTTGAAAAAAGCTTACATAATGGTTTACATATAGACTTTCAGATAAATCTGCGTTTACGTTGATGCTTAAATAATTAGTCGCATATTATTTACTTGTAGTCTATTTTCATAGCGAATTACATCTAAAACCCACTTCAGCAGTTGACTTTCTGAATCGTTTAAGATAGCGTGACGCTGTTTCAGGCGATGCTAAAAATTAGCATAGATTATAAATATTTGTTTTACGTGCTCGGTGTGTATTTTGTATGATTACCACCACATCCTCCGCCGAAAGAGAGCTCCGAGTAATAAATATCTCTATCTATAAATTGTAGAGAAGTTTAAAAGATGAGTGTCAGTACATCAGTCAACATTTGTCAACGCTACAAAATATAATATACCTAAAATATACATATTTATATTTGTACTTATAACGCTAAAAAGGAAAGCATACATCTCTACTTTATTGTATAATGTAAGATTTAACTTCGATTTGTAAAAATCACACAACATAAGTTAAAGTAAAAAATGCGACGTAAAATTTATTTTGGCTTTAAGAAAAAAAATCAACTAATATTTACGTAATAAAAAATTGTTGTGAAAAATATAAGTGTAAAAAAAATTATGCATTTATCAAGTTGCTTTCATAATAACTTTTAATAGGTACACGTAACATCACGGATGTAGTAGGCCGTAGAAGTAGACAGAGGAGTGAAATATATTCCTACATACCATGAGTTTACGTCCTAGAATAAAATAGGTTTTGAGTCTATTGCAATACATTGGACACAGACTCCAAGCTACTACTAGAAATTACTAAAATATAATAGAATTAGAATTAGATTACTAAAATATAATAGGAGCCAACCCGAGAATTGAACCCAGGATCTCTCGATCAACAGTCACGTTTGCAACCATTCGATCAATATAATATCTAAAGCAGTTTAATACACGCTATTTCTCTATGGTGTACTGGAGTCATAAGATTTAATATTGAGGCTCTAGAGACGCTTTATTTTATCTCATACACAATACATAAACTACAGTATCTACCTAAATATTTTTTTAAATGTTTATTAAGACGACTCTCGCCTTAAATTGTACACTTATGTATAGATTTATGAAAGAAAAAATGTACTTATAATTTTAATAATAAAATAATATCACTACTTTTAAGAGACTGTAGATATATCCAATTTAGTATTAATAGCGTCGTTCCATTACTTTCCTGATTATTTATTCATCTTCAAATTAATTTTAATGGAATGATTAAATTGACACATATTGTACTCGTAATGTACAGAATTCTACTCGATCATCAAACTTGGCCACCAATTTGAATAAAGAAAAAAATACGTTTCATTACGTATTTAATATATAATTATTCAGCGGAGATAGTATTCAGTGGTCGAAAGTTTTTAAACGGAACCTACATGCGAGCTCCCGTAAGCTCGGCTTGGCATGATTTATGTTACCACACAACATCCCTAATAGACAACGTTTGAAGCCTGAATTTCATTTTAGATCCATGAATATAAAACTCCAATCCTAGATGTTGCTATCCAATCAGCTATCATTATATTTAAATTTTGTATTTTTTTTTATTAAGTATATTTAAATATTTTGTTTATTTCTTATTTATTTATTATTATCCTAATATTGCCGCGTGTACAAGCGCGTCAGGATCTGTACAGTTACTTTAATGCACAATTAATTTCATATATGTATGTATTTCTTGTTATTGTTGTAATATCTTATTCTTGTTATTATAGGTATAGTCAAGTTATAAATTCCAGATTTAAAATTCACAAAAAAATATCCCATTCGCGGAACACCGCGCAGCGCTAATACTGAGCTTTGACGTCACAACACAGTACAAAATTGATCAGTAGCGAATTACTGCCGTTCCATCATTGTTATATAGTTCAATACGATACGATAACATGGGATTTGTTTAAAAATGTCGCTCTTTATTTTGGAAACGGCGCCGTACTAGCGCTGTGCAAACAAAATGTTACAACATGAAAATACTGAATTAGTACAAATGTTTGTGTTAGTGACCACTTAACCTGAATACTTTGATACTTATATTTCGATTTTGTTGTGATATAATTGAGTTATTGATTTTATCTAAATAATAAAACTTTAGTAATTATTAGTACCCCTCGTATTGGATTTAAATATCGAGTGGATCAATAAAAAAAATCAGTATAAATATTTATCAGAATTGATTCTTAGTTTATTATTGCATGATCACGAATTCATCTATCTAAGGCACCATTGCCGTACATGCCTATGCCGCTTAACAGCAGTTCTCATGTTCTTAGTCCCTACAACTCTGGTTGCAGTCTTTATATGCATCTTAAGACAATAATCATTGCTGCTGTAAGAATAAGCAATGTGTAACGACTCTCAATCGCAGCATTATTTTTCTCAAACCTTTATCACTTTATCTCGCGTTCTAGTCGGAGTATAAAATTGACAAAGACCATACAATTAGAATCATTATCAAGTTTACGTTCGAGAAAAAGGGCATTCTTTGTCGTCAGTAACAATATACGCTGATTCACTTTCTATAGTCTCTGCCACTGCAAAGGATATGGAGAAGACTAGAGAAATACATGCAGTTGTATAGTTCTAGTATATATGTATCTAGGAATAATGCTGCGCAGCTCCTCGTCTACAGTGAACAACGCCAAGAAGCTGCGCATTACCCTGTTTTATAAAATTAGCAAGAACATAATGCGGTAGTAAGAGTGCAATATTCTAAGAAACATCTAGAAACAGGTAGCAGAGAGGGTGGTGAATTGAAATGTTGTGATTTCGTAACGTAAAACGTAAAGTCAAGCCTGTAGTCACGTTCTACGAGTTACGTTTGCGTCTCAATATGAAATAGGTGGTGAGCCTACTGCCGTACATCGAGCACATTGGCAGACTACGAGAAATTACTTGAAATTTCCACTAGAAAATCAAAGTTAAATCAAATAGTGTCCGATCCGGGATTCGATGCCAAGTCCTCCCGATGGACAGCCGCGCTTGCCACCTACACGATCAACGAGGCAGCCAATAGGTCATCTAACATGTTATTCCTCATTTTTATAGTACTTGCAACTCATAGAGACTGTTATATTCAGATTTTTTGGCAATATGTTTACGTTAGCTAGTAATGTTAATGTATAAGCTGTTCTGCCGATGTAAAGGTGAGAAGAAGAGTGGGTAGAGAAATAATGAGTAATTTTGCGAAAGGCTGCCGGCAGAAAATGGATACGGCAAGTTGATACCAGAGCTTGATCGATCTTGATGATTATCGTAAATCAGTGTGATTTATAGAGTGTGTCTATGAGATGCGTGTCTAATTATAGGTACTCTAAGCGAGAGGTCACACCTACGACCTAGTCTAACTTCAGTCAGAACAGAGTGGTCTAACATTGAAACAAGGTCAATGCGCACCTATATCGATCGCACAGGCCAGATACTGGCCGATGACGGATTCGGAAGTGTCCGAAACACTCGTGCATTATGAGTAGCGTGATGAATGCAGAAGTTCGACAGGTCTGTAAAATTAAATATATTTGGCACTCAGGGATCCGTGCCCACCTTCTAAGGGACCTAGCGCGAAGGTACATATGCATTTTGATATAAGCATTTAACAATCATAGGTAGATATATGAATTTAACAATGGAACATTAAAACAGATGGGGCGGATGAGATAATAACAATAATTTTTCACTTCTTTTTGTTTTTAATACATAAAGTCGTGATTGGCTGGAATTTAGTCGGTTCGTAAGCGACACTGCATACATAATATGCACAATTTCTACGAATGATGCCACATTGTTGTTTATTCCGTGTGAGTGCAACGATATTCAAATTAAAAACGAACTCAAACTTTCTTCATAAAACTGTGATGCGACGCGCGACGGATAGTATCGATGAGGCAAAACGAAGCACGCGCGCCGGCCGCTGCGGCCGCGGCGGATTCCGCGTACTTCTTATAGTTTTATACTCCTCGTCAACGTTGCTCCGCTCGGCCGAGCGTGACGCGGCGGCCGTAGGGTCGTCGGGGACGGTGTGTCGATAACTCCGTGTGGCTTAATCTTGCATACAGCGGCCTGCAATGTCAGCCCTCGGCCATGCGTCTCATTCCTGTTCGACGATATCTATTGACTGGCTCGTTGGTCGTGTTGGTTGCAAGCGCGACTGCCGAACGTCCTGGACGTCCTGGGTTCGATTCCCGGATCAGGCTCTAATATTTTTTTCTAATTTAGATTATCTATTAGTGATCCGATGTCTGGGTTATCGCCCGGTGCATGGTATTAGGCTCACCACCTATTCCATAGTGGGGCGAAAGCGTAACTGGTGAAACGTGAGAGTGTTCTGCATTCCTTTGCCTACATCTTCGGGGATTATAGGCGTGTAGTTACGTTACGATATCTATCTCATTTTTACTGTAAATTTTAAAAGAACCACCTAAATACATGGTCATATTTTTCCTTTAACTAATTACAGAATAACCACGTGTGTTAGCAACGTGTAAATATTTAAGGGCATTGGCGTAGGCGGTACGAAACTGTACTTAGCGATTACCAACACATATTCCCGGCGTGGTGATTGTGGACATTCCCCCTCGGGGGCCATCTACGTCCAGCTGTGGATTGCAATACACTGAGATATTTAATTAATTATGCCATTTTTTACCCAACAATCCCGAGTGTGTTAATGCTAAAATTACAAGACATATTGAGAAATATAATCCGTTCAGTCACCGCCTCGCTGCTAACGGCAAATGTTACATGACGGTGTAATTGGTGACACGATACGACTGCGGACACACAGTTTGTAGATTCGATTCCAAGGCAGGACAAACAAATGCTACATGATCTTTTTTATTTTGTGTTTGAGTTAAATGAAATCTAATAAAAACCTACAAGAGTCAAACATGTGTAACACCGACGAAACATTCAACAATAAAGTCGTTTTTAGAAATCTATAGGTATATTGATTCTTATGTATTTATGAATTGCTGCTTGTTCATTGCGTCCCATCGGAGTTTACTAACTCGAAAGTTCTCGAAGCGACCCGAAGTCTTGATTTGTGTCCGATGAAAGATAGGCTCGCCACCTTATTTCATGACGGACGTAAACGTAGCTGATGACACGAAACTGTTCTACATTCTACGCTGCCCTACCTACCTCTTCGGCTAGTACACGCGTGATGTTACGTTATTTATATATCTTCGTTGGCTGATTAACTGACACCCTTCAGCCTAGTTAGATCGAATGTCCGTGTGTAAATTGTATTAACATATTTTTTCTATTAATTTAATGCGTCATTTATTGAACCATAGCAATAGAATCATTACTTGATATCCAAGCTGTGGTTTTCTGGTCAATCATTATTGTTGCATTGAATCTTAGATTTCTTCCTCACATTACACATAACGAATAATGGCAATGAATATAATAATTACGAATGAATAAATTATTCAGAGATCATACGTTTTGTTGTACTAACATTATTTTCATATCCGAGCCACTACTAGAAAATCTTAATACTCTGACTATAATACTATTGAAATAAATATTTTTTATCTTAATTTACAACGTTATCATTTTATTTCACATGGTTTACGAGCAATTCATTGATTCTGTCGTTATTAGATCATTTCGCGTTCTTTTCGTGACTTGTTTTTAATAGTGAATAAAGTGGACTCTATTTAAGTATCAGAAATTCTTTGCAGTAAATACATCTATATGTTACACCTATGCGATACCTTTCATTTTATGTAAAAAAACGTAACTGGACGCCTGAAATCCCCGAAAGGGTCGGCAGAGGAATGCAAAACACTCCCACGTTTCACCAGCTACGGTTTATGTCCCATTATGGAATGGATGGCGAGCCTATTGCCATACATAGGGCACATATCGAGAACTGTGAACCACTGCTAGAAATTCTAAATTAGAAACGAATTGTGGTACCCGACTCGGGAATGGAACCCGGGACCTCCCGATCGGCAATGGCGCTTGCAACCAACACGACTAAGGAGGCAGTCATGCTACATATTTTAAGCTAAATATTTTACCTTGCGTGCTATATATTTTAAATATCGGATTAATTTAAAACCACCTCTATAGCTATACAAGCCATTTAGTATAAAGTCGTTGCTGCTGTTTCTATCGATACTACACTAAACGTCAGCCCCACATTGTTCCCATAGTTGAGAGCGTGACTGCTGATCGACGGGTCCTGCGTTCGATTCTCCAGTAGGCTACTATTAACTTAAATGTCGTAGTAGTGGTTCGGAGTCTGGATTTGTGCTCAGTATACGGCCTCAATTTTGGCAAACACAGACGTCAAGATAAAAAAAATATATATAAAATACGTAACATCAAACAGTTAAAGATTTGAGAGATTTGCCAAATCGATATTCCCCCATCACTAACACTCGTGCGCAAGACAGGCACTTCATTAATACAAGTTAAATAAGCTTGTGTTGTGGAATTCAATTTGGTTTTACAAAAATATAAAGTAAGGACATTAATAGGTCGGATTTAAAATTGGTAAAGTTTGCGAAAAATAAAATTGTGTACTATCGGTGATAGTTGAATTATTATAATCTCCCGAAAGAAATGTAATCATAGAACATATTCGATTTCGAGTGACAAAACCGCAATACGAAGTTAATTTGGAATATAATCCAGTAATTCATATTGAAAATATACGAAATGATATCGCCAAATATGCCAATGAACTGTCGCTAGCACTTTTCGAGCCCTAATGTCGTCTAGGAAACGTATTAATTATAATAACACCCCACAAAGTTCACTAACCACGTTTCGAGGGACAAAAATAAAAGAGGAACACATCGCAGCGAATGACCATAAGGTCCAAGAACAATCGCCACATGTGGCCACAGATTAACGAAAAGAAAAACAAAATTAATATTCCGGCCATGTCTCTTTCACACTCACCTTACCAAGTACGGCCGTCTCGCTCGCTCTCAACGAAATCATTCTTGGAAGTGACCGAGCGGCGCACGCGCACAATGCGGCTGTTGTGAGCAAGAATTCGAAATTTAAAAAAAAGAACGAATTAACTTCGGTCTGAGCTAAATAGGTTTTGGTTTAATCTCTATAATGTGTATAAAATAATTGATTACGATATCAGTAAGGAAACTAATAATATGTGTTATATATTGAAATTGTGCAACATAAAGTGATAGCAACTTTCCGTTTTCACTTATGTTATCACTAATTCCCAATTTTACTTTTTCAACTTACAATATTTTTCTTAAATAGTTTATAGTACGAATATAAATTTTTATTTATTAACAAACCAAAGAATATTCGCAAATATTTGAGATTTATTACAAAAACAGTTATGTAAATGTAATAATCTCGCTTCGATCTTGTTTCTTTTAACTGACCACTTTTACCCCATATTTTATTGAGATTTAATTTTTTATGAAAAAAATATACGAGCGCATTCAATCAATAGTTTAACATTGATTCAATTAAAAAAATATATTATTTTCTTGGTATTACTTTTTTGTCCTTCTACATGTGTTACACTTTGCAAGAAAAATATGGCAATAATATATTTTGAATAGATATATTTCGTAGCGGATAATAAAAAAAAATATATAAAAAAGCCCATAAGTATATATGAAAAACATGAAGCTTACGTGGAGTACTAAAAGACTCTTTCTTACCTTTACACAAAGGAAAGAGTCACAGATCCATAATTGAAGTTACGAACTGGCACACACACCTACTTAAAAATTCAAAAATTCCGGAAGTTTTTACAATTATTCACATAATCACACTAATTTTGTTTCACTTGTATGTTAATTTTATAATATTTTTATACATTTCTTTTTCTTACGTAAAGCAATGCACGCATACAAAAATTTTAAATAATAATAATGTCAATATTTTTCGACACAAAAGCTAGTTTTTCGGTGACATTGTAACAATTATGAATTCATGCGATGTACCAGGCAACCATGAGACTGTGAGAGGCGCGCGATAACCATCTGAATCTTTTCAACGAGCCTTATCTTTGTATCAGACGCATTCGTTCGAGTTTTTGTACGACTGCTATCTTGATCTATTCGTAAAAAAAGACTAGATTTAATGTGGATTAAATTTGTATTAGCCAGATGTATTTGAAGTATTTTTATAGCGCTTGTTGGTCGTAATGCGTGCGTGAAAGCAATTGTGGAAACATTTTTCTTTAATTCCTAGCGTATACCAATTAGTTCCACTTGATATCAAGGAATCGCTGTCGCCTATAGACTTAAATGTACAAAATTACGGGAATTGTCAAAACCAATGATTTTAAAATAGACTATTTGCAAACAACATTCCTTATATCATGTCACCGAAAATGTAGAAAAAACAAAATCATCGCTCATTATACACGCGCGCGGTGTAAATTATCGTAAGGATTTACTGAGACAATTATTTTACATTATAAAGTACTAAGCTATTGTTCAGAAATATATTCTTTATTCGTATTTTTTATTTATTTTATGGATTAAAACATCTGCTTGTAAACAAATATAACAGTAGTTGGTGGTAGAACCCTCTGTGGTTCGACTCCGGCGGCACCACCGCCTCACCTATTTCTGCCTTATAACAGCAATGTTGAGCGCTGCTGTGTTCTGGTTTAAGGGTGTGGTAAGGGAGATATACTTTTTCGAGGCATTCCATCTTAGTCCTCAGGGGTAGAGGCGCATCCATACAGATATCCATGGACGGCAGTAGTCACTTACCATCGGGTGGACTGCATGCTCGTCTTCTACTTCCTTATTATAAAAAAAGTATCTGTTACCAACTAATAACACGAAGAAAAAAAATTATTATATCGATATCAGTACTACAGATTTTTCATACACGTCGTCTGGATAGCCGCTGATCGTGTTTGTAAATAAGAACCCGGCTTAGGTACCAAAATGAATGTCGCTGGACAAACAGAACGCGATTCCATCGAGGGCGGTCGCTTTATCGAACAGAAAAGGTGTCAGCGATGTTTTAATAATAGTCAAGTAGGTATGCGTGACTACAAAATGATGAGCTCACCATGATCGGCGAATCGGGACCACCAGGAGAGCATAACACGTCTAAGCCATTTCGCATTTGCAACTCCGCACTTTGGACATTGTTTATTGCATTCGATACGGCATTATAAAATAATATATACAAACATATGATCTGGAATTCTGAATAAGTATAATATCATTACACAGCACCTGACCATAGTGACATATTAATATGTTATTGATACGAATTTCATAAAACCTAGATACATTGCTATTAACATTTGAATAAATCGTCATTGACATGTCTATACCTTTGCAAATCTATGTAACGTAATATAAACGTTAGCGCATAGTTTAGCCTATCGAGTTATAAGCGCCTGGTACTTACAAGCAGTGCTTAGGAAGATAAAACAGGCTCAGCCGCATTTTTCTATTCTAGGAATTGTGATAAAACCAACTTTTACAACACCAACACACATAGGCTACGTTTAGAAAGTACAGAGTGTTAAATAATTTCCGTAAGATTTTTTTTTAATTTTAACTATCACTAGTTTGTTACTTTAGAAGCTGACCTACATTAAGACCTCGTTGCTGACATCTACCTAATACGGGATGAACGAGATGTCACATGTCAAAATAATAATTCTCTAACCCTGATAACTTACCCATAGTGCATCTGATGAAGATAGACAAACATAGTTTTTTTAAATGCACATTTAAATATTAGGCACTGTACTCTCTCACAAAACTTGGAGATTTCTCTGCACAATATTCGATTTAAGAATCTGTTTTATTTCATAAGTGTAGATGTAACACACAAACTGAGTGAGCTTTCACTGTCCTGTATTAGATTTTAATTTTTTTGTATGTTTGTTTTCATATGCGAACATTATCAAAAAGAGTCGTGGTGATGTCAATCAAATATTTTATTAAGTCTGTTTAATTATTATTTACTCGATAATAAGCAGTTTAGCATTCAACTTCAGCTTCAGTCTGACTGGCTTGTTGGTCTAGTAATAGCGAACGCGAGTGCCGATAGAGACATCTTAGGTTCTCTAATTGCGGGTTGGGTAATATTAGATTTTTCTAACTAGGATTAAATATGAATAAATTTAAAAATATGAAACATAATAAACATAGTATATCCGCTGAACCTATGTCTGCATTGTCTATCAATGAATATCGGTAGTCTCAAACCAGAGTTCGTCGTAAATAATCAAACCCAATAACAAATATGGCGTCATATCGCCAACTCTCAGCGTCATAACGTCATCTCTCAGCGTCATCAATTTGTGCATTCAATGTCAATGTACACATAGCTTGCATTGTAGCAAGTAAGCAGTCCGTGTGGCTATTGGCATAATTTCAGAATTTCTTACGTCTCGTAATGCTTCGTAGATGTAGAAAACATGACTATATTTTTATTATGAAATAGTCTCGTAGAAGTAAACTTTGATAGAGATTTTTGGCCAATTATCTTCTATTTATGGCATTTTTTTTTACAATCTCATAATTATTAACACCTAAATATTTCTCTTTCATATCTTAAACTATTATCACTGTCACTACGTCAAAAGGAATGAATTAGGTCCCACTAATCTGGCCACGATATTCGATGACCGGCGGGATTTGTTGGTAACCCCTCATACCGTACCGTGTGTATGTATGGTAGTGGTAGTACCTACTAGTCATCAATCAAAATAAGTAATCAATGTAAAATAGTCAATCAAAGCGCAAGGAAAAATTAAATTGATTATTGCACAATACCAGGCGAGCATCAGTCGCTAAGCGGTCTAAGCCGCGTCGTAATCACGCAGCTACAATAAAATAAATAGTTACACACACACACACACACACACACACACACACATTTATATTGTATAAACATGTACGTGTTACAAGTGAATTTGCTTTTATGAGTCGGTTCGTAACGTAAACAGCACTTCACGTTATGTTTGTCGGACCTTCCAAGTATAAAAGTTACGTCGATAAATACATTTCCCGTCTTAGAAGATTTTCCTGCTCCAGCAGTGAATTGTACAAGCTTGTAGCCCTCATAGCAAATCTTATGTTTTGGTCATTCCGAGTACGATTCACCTCGAGGTCTAAACTTTATAACGGGCAGATGTTTAGTGTGTCGTCGGTCGTCTAAGTTGCAAGTGCGACTGCCATTCCTCTGCCGACCTCTTAAGGTTACTAGCGTGATATTACGTAGATATTTTAAGGCCCTATGATTGCTTAATCGCATAATTGTACAAGACAATGTTCATAATGAATTATACTGTTTCTACCTAATATTTTCATTAGATGTAGGTAACAGACAGGCAATAAGGAATATGTGTGTATATGATTTACAAGAAAAATGTATCTATATTTAGATCGAAAACAGTGAAATCATTAAAAATCGCTACTGTCCGAGACAGATTGTATTTACTGTGAAAAAATCTTTCGTCCCTGCGTAAATGTGTATGAAGTCTTAGGTCATAGTCATAAAGTCATAAATGTTACTGGTTTTTTACCTATAACCATGGTGATGACAAAAAAACGAATGTATATATTCTGCACCTCGAAAATTAAACTTGGAAGAAAAACCAATTTATGAGATATCACTGTAAGTTTATTTGTTAGACAAGCGAAAGCTTAGAAAACTAATTTTAAACGTTATTTATTATCAACTGAAGATATAGGACGATTTTTTAAATTCATATAAAATCAATACTTATCACGTGATCGTTTGCAAAGTCAATTGTAGTAACAAGAAATAAAACGATCTATCGTAATATTTTCATTTGATAAATTTGCAATGGGTGTGTCCATGTCCGCATTGCAACTCTTACGCACTATGTCGATTGAAGCAATACACGCTGATTGCTCGTTCGTCATTATAACATTGATCGATGTGTATCGTCATGTGAACGCAATTGTCACTCATTGCGCTACGGCACAGAGGAGACATTGATTGTTTACGTCATCGTGCGTAGCGAGCCCCGCCTCGATCGGTGCGTCTTGGTGACGCGCTTAGTGAATCAGTTGGCAACCAGGCCATGTGCTCAGCACGAGAAAGTGTCTATCAGTTTGCAATTGAAATGTGTGCAGGATAGTGTGCAGGAATGTTAGACGATTGTAAGCAAAGTATCTATCGAGTTATAGTTAAAACATCTACACTAGATCCCATAAAAAGGGCCTTAATAAGAAACAAGTGTAAGGTGTGTTCGTAAATGTTCCTTAAATGTTAGGGATAGCGCAGAACTAAACAATTTTACGTAGATCTTTGAAAAATTACGTATATAAATTACGTATTTTACCATTGTCAAGACGTCTCTCATAATGAATCGTTCTAGGACTTTGTTTTGTAACGTTGACGAATAGTAAGTTGCAAAACTGCACATGTCCAGAAAATCAATCTGAAAACTAAGATTCTTGAGTGTGTCGATTTCGTAGCGATATTTCCCTTCACGAGCGTAGCGAGCGTTAAAATTGTTAACACTTGTAACTTTGTACATCAAGATGCGTCCGAAGAATCGAACCCAATAGCCCCATACCCATACCACCATAATATACAGCATGGGAGAATAAAATCTGTGTGAAATTGAATGTGAATGTGAAATTGAAATGAAGTCAAAAGTGTAAATATGTCATAATTAAAACCCGCAACTGTTTTTACATACAAAATATATCCACAAAAACTTTTGTATAAACGTTATAATAAAGGGCAAAATGTTGTTCCGTTTTACAAAACTGAAAATAAGGCGACCAAAACATGAATAGCGCATTGTCAGTTTAATTGAGCTATCAGAAGGAGATAACGCTGAGTAATAGAGACTGAAAATTAAAGTTTATTTCCTGAGATATAAAGTATACAATTGCGTACCCAACGATCCTAGAGTATACAATTGTGTATGGATTGTTCGAATTTCAATTTAGTTCGGCAGCGGAAGGGGCGTGGCAATGGCTGGGCGGGGCGAGGGAAGGAGATAGGACATCGCGGATGTTCGTAATTCAAATTTCGCAGCTGCCCGACAGCGCGTCAATTTTCGGCGAGAATGTAGAACACAGATTAAAAAGATTGCCATCAATAAATTCATTCAATTCAATGAAATTACAAATATTACAGGGCAGGTTTTGTTGCGAGCTTTGTTTAAAGGTCTCTTATTATAATGAAATTCTATATAGGTATACATTTTTTTGTTTTTAACGTACAAATGTTTGTTGCATGTAAAAATCTTACTAACATGTACCTTTTATTGAAATCCGATTTTCATACTTTTCATTAAGAACTTACGTACTTTCACGCCTGTAATCCCCGTAGGGGTAGGCAGAGGAATGCAGAACATTCCCACGATTCACCGGTTACGTTTACG
>DWEI01001052.1:0-18059 GCA_018245875.1 Mysoria ambigua | reverse complement strand
ACTCCGAACCACTACCAGAATTCTATTAGAAATTTTACCAGATTTTTTCTAGTAGAAAATTTTCTAATTAGAAAATTATTGTAGTGTTCGACCCGGGAATTATAAATATAATATAATTTTTTTATACACAATTTTTAAGCGTTCTTATTTAAAATTAATAACAAACGCTTTTGATTACCAGTTTTATGGATACATATGTACCTTTACGAAGAACACCTCGAAATTTAGACGTAGTTTAGCTATAGTCATAGTAAGTACAATAATAATTATAATATCTTGGGACATCTCGACAAACGGCCATCAGATTCTAAAGCAGGTGTCAAGGGAGATTGTGTTATAGAAAACAGACAGACTTTGTTACATCCAGTCACAGACCAAATACATGGTCACTAAAAATATATTTATTCTACTATATTATATATTTCTTTTATTAATCTTCTACTTATGATAGATAAATTATCGAAACTTACTGCAGCGGCTTCTCAGTATTTTGTGGCTTTGGCTTACTCGAATATTTGAATACAATAACACTGTACCAATCCAAACAGCTGCATAACCAAGTTTTGTTGCCAAACCCAGTCCGAGTGCTAGATTTCTCCGATTTGTGACATGGGGTTTTGTCAATGTCAGCGCGTAACAGTACGTAGGTGCCAAGCGATGCAACTTGCGGTTGGGAACGGTGATTATAAACAGATTATTGTTTAAAAATGTATGTTAACTCAATCAAGAGTGTAGATTGTAAAAAAAAACGTACCTTCACGCCTGTAATCCCCGAAGGGGTAGGCAGAGGAATGAATATAGTATGCGGATTGCAAAATATTATTAAATTAGTTTTGATTACTATATTGTAACGCTAGGTCCCAATGGGGTAGGCAGAATGCAGCGATAAGTCTCTATAAAAAGTAGAGTTTTGTTTCAATTAGAATTATCCAAAAATTATACTAACTAAAACAGTGACAGTCATTTTTGTTGACCATCACCCATAATGATAATATATTGATTCGATACGATTCGACAATGCGCATCGCAAAATGGTATTGTATGAAACGAACAGCGAAATAACTCTAAATTCCATCGTTAAACCTATGTATCGCGTACACGCCGACACGAATCCGAGTTGCTACCGAATGTCTGACGCTAATCGACTTTTTCTACGCCGTTCACACTACACAGTAACATGATTTTTTACGCTCCAATGTTGTTATTTCGACAGTCAATCAAAATTTTCTCATACTACGTGTTCGTTCTGGTTTCAATATTTCGTCATCGTAGTTTAAGGTAACGAAATGCAAGGAAAACGGGAATAATTAACGTTATGATTTGAAATGTATATAATTATAGATGTTAAATAAACGTAAACGCTTATCTCTCACTTTAGAATTACCTCCTATCCTTCGACTCCTAACTCAACTTGGAGTTACCACTAGATATTTTAACTAGAAAATCTGAGTTACAATAATCCAATATAAGCCAACCCGCGATTCAGAACCCAAGACCTCTTGTGCTGCCGTTGCATTTGTAACCACTCGACCAGCCAGGTACTTATATTTATAACTATGTATGAACTTGTGAATTACATGTGACTATGTTTCAGTAGGAGCAGCTGTTAATATATATTGTATTGTCGTCTGATAATAATTTGATAACCACCCCGATAACAGATAAATAAACCAAGCTTTGCATTAAATAATATTATTATTGTATAACATTCAATGTTAAAATTCGTTGAAATTCTATAAATAATGTTGACCATTGAAAGAAACTTTTATGACGCATCATTTTTTTCATGGAACTCACCGGTGACTATTAAAAACGACATTTGACTTTTAAACGTTATGGTGAAATCATCAACGGCTTTCTTCGTAACATTACGTCCAGACGATTCGGTGAATAGAATCCATCAGTTAGTATTTAATAGGACCGATGCATAATATTCATTTTACTGACATCTTTGACGAGAATAAGCTAAAATTGCGTCTTTGAATAATAACACGATACCTAAGGGTTTTTAAAATAAAAATGATTATGTGATTATTTCCTCGATCGAATCTTACCGGGTTGTTTCATAAATAATTTTGAAAGCATCCAATAATATAAAACACAATCTAGTGATTAAGAGCATAGTGGGCAGGGTATATTATGACATTATTTGAGTCTGTTCTCTGTCGTAGTCTATAAGAACTGCTTCACGTCAAAGCTTTATAATTTTTAACGATCAAATATTAATAATAGGAGCCTCGTTTGCTAGTGCATCACTAAGAAAATATATCATAACATTAATCAAAGCGTAAATAAAGAGTGAAATAATGTTGTAGGAGTTTAATGGTTAAATTATAACTATAACAGCATTACGTCACTACCTATGAATAATGGGGTGTTTCACGAATGCCATATAACGGTGACTAGCAAAATATCGTTCTATTCTCAAGCACTACAATATGTTCTATTCGTTACGGTATTTCAATATTACATCGCTATAATTTCCGCTATTTTTTTTTCTTTCTCGGAATGAAATTATGTTTGCAATGTTTTTCAGTACAAGGAACAATCTGAATGTTGCGTCACTGAACTGTGTTGGTTTCGCCTTTCATTTCATTTATTTCGACAATAATGATGTTTGTAATATTTCTAGATTAACTATCATAAATATAATAAACTTAGAGTGCACTATTTTTGGTACTTGTACATGTTTGTTTCCATGGGACAAGACACAGCATTCAAGTGGAGCTCTGGATGCGAGATTTGATACAAAAAACGACCCGTTTTTGTATCTATCACATCTCATCGCACCTACCATCTCCAAAGAGAAAGGCAGAGGAGTGTAGAACATTATCAGGTTTTACTTATTACATTTACGTCTTGGTGTGAAATAGTGAGTGAGTCTATTGCCATGCATGGGACATAAGTCCATACTCCGAGTTACTACTAAAAAACCTTCAACCAGAATATCTAAGTAAAATTCTAAGATAGTAAGGCTAGTAGCTTCCAACCAGAAATTTGAACCCACGACTGTTTGAAAGACAATCCCTTGTAACAATTCGGTTACCGAGATAGTCAAATTTAAATCATTATAATCATTGAATCATTAAATCATGTTATTAAATCACGCCAGGTTCCTTATTCCATAGGCAGAGAGCACTGAGTTGAAATATATCTGTCCTTACAGACTTAAAGTGCTTTATATGCTGATTAAATACGGGAAGGATATTGCGAAAATTTGATGCCATTGATCACATAGCTGTGCGTTTACTCGATTTCTCTTAATTTATAGATCGTTCGTGATCCCGCGCACATTCGCCTCAGGGTGACTAGCGCTTCAGAACGTAACATTAAACACACAAGTCCAGTAAATACGATTACGCCCTTTGTGTACTTTATTGACAGCACAAATGGAACCGTTCCCAATATCAATGCAGAGCAAATATAATTGGGTATCCGGTACGTGACTCCTTGCACCACGAATTATACGAACACCGTATCCATTGGTTGCCTTTGCCGCAACGTTCGACAACTAATTATAGTAACGCAGAGGCCAATGTCGATTACGTGGCAATCTTCGTGGCGATCATTCGACGGTTTCTTTGTTACATTCTCGAAAATTCCTATTGATGACACCGCCATATTTTAATTGCGGAAAATACTTATCTCGTTGTTACATTCGTTTGCAAGATCGTAACATTGTATTGTATATAATTAATTATGACCGGCTACGTCAGTTATAAAGTCTCGCTGTCGATAATGGTGTACGAAACTGGCGCGGATACGTTAGAACGCGCGGCCGATCAATTTGTGCGAGCGTCTAGAAACGTCCATAAGTCTATCAGCTCAATTGTGTCCCACGTGAGTTACCGCCCCTTTATACGCCTGTACTGTCATTAGCGGTTAAATTTACACTCGATTGGCAACGCGGCGTATAGAACTGGCAACACTGACGCGGCGCACCCCTATATCACTCATATTGATGACCGCGACCGCTCCAGCCGCGCTTGCGTTTCCATTTCCGTGTTCGGTTGACATTGCTTATAAACACTGTGCAGGTTTATCATCAACTAGTCGCTACAAATAGGACATCGGTTAAGTTTTATAATGCCGCGAATGTTAACTTTATTATCTGTATCACTAAAAATGTTCGCAGCGATAATAACAAGAATGTAATACGCTCTTAGAGGGATGCGTTCGCGTGAGTTTAAATAGCTCGATGACGTCACGATAACGAATTCGATAGTTTTTCACACTACGAGGGCCAGTGGTCACGGACGCTTATTTATTGATAGAGCGTATCTATGGCGCACCGAGCCGGCAGAGATAGCCGACACGATATTCAAATTGTATGGGAACTGGTGGCGTGGATCTTGCGGAAGGTTGCGGGCGGTACTGCGCGCACGCACGGCAATCAATTTAATAGGGGTTCCTGAAAGCATAGAATAGAGCTTGTTTTGCACTAACTTAAAGGAGGGACCATTTAAATAAATTAAACGTATTTTACTCCAGTCATGTTGCTTGAAAATATACCATTACGCTGTCTTATATTAATATCGTGTTTGAAATAGGATTATTTTGCAATCCTTATAGAGGCTGGTTGTTTATATTTTATTGAAATAGCACATTATTCACGAAACAGTTATAAATCTTGATGTACGAGGCATTCAGTTGTCAGTGTGATGGTCGATTCACATGTGACACCTTCCACCCTACTCAATATAGTACGCCTTAAGGCTTCAGTTGTCAATAATAGCTGCGATTAGCCTTATAATATACATTGTGTATGCTATAACTAGTTAATGTACCGTCTTGAATTACATAACGTCAATGAACTTACGACCTTATTCTCTGTCGTCGAACGTCGGAAATCGATGCGCCGATTGTGATAGAACAACTCATTCATATCGCCATGTACGGTGCACAAGAAAATATTGCCAACAGTGTTACCACGCAGATAAACGGGCACAAGCGTCGTACTTCTTGTTCACTTGCGTAGATAAAAACTGATCGTTTTATTAGAGGTTTGTTGAAATTATTTGCGCTAACCAACACACGCAAGTATTGCTTAATTATCCCGGACAAGGCGGGAAATCTATCAGAATTAGTGAGAGATATATTAGGGACATCTTATGGCCCACTAGAAGTTTATAGAGCAGGTATGTACGCACCTACAAATGTCCCCCGGGGAACTTTAAACGGGAACGAAATTAACATTTCCCTCGCCTTCAATTATTGTTCATCGCTCCGAAGCTACGGCTCCGTTATTTTTAAATAACAGGCCCAATTCGATACACGTTTAGCGAGATTTAGGTCGTTTATTGAAAACGTAATTGGTAATTTAAATTAGCAGTGTTAAACTGGGCGTTCCTTTTTATACTATGGGATTGGAAAATCTCATACAAGACATTACGGCTTGTGCAAATTTAAAAAAGTGTTTCTAAAGAAGTTGAAAAAAAAAATTTTTTTTATATGTTTAAATCTATATAGGTATGTTTATCAGCCATCACGATATCTGGTTTCGCATAGATTTGTATTCAGTTCAAGATCAGATCGACGTGTGTGAAGATGTCTTGTCGTTTTAAAGGCTGTTTCGCTGGTCGTGTTGAATGCCAGCGTAACTGCTGATGAGGTACTGGGTTCAAATCCCAGGTCGGGCACTACTGGCTTTTTCTAATTTAGATTTTCAAGTTGCGGCTCAGAGTCTGAGTGTAGTGTGCCCGGTGTATGGCAATAGGCTCACCGACTATTACATACTGGGACGCGATGGTAACTGGCCAAACGTGGAAGTATACTTCACTACTCGACGTGTCTTCAGAATGTACAATACATTAACATTTTTATTAGCCGTATTTATACCGAAATCTGATAAGGTAGAGTCGTTGTTACGGTACAAGCCGAGACAAAGGTTGATAATGCGTTTCGTCATTAAAAACTCGAAGCGGGCTCAGAACAGAGTGTTGGAACTACATGTTGGCTAATTCAAATTAAGACTGGTGTAGCAATTGTTATGACATTACACTCTTACTCACAACAAAACTTGTTTCATTTGCAGGTGTCATTTCCACTACTACTTAGAACCCTTTGCTTATTAATTAAATTCTAATTAAATGGACTTATAGGCAGGTACTAGAGCTGTGAACAATTGAAATTCTGTATTCTATATCATCTCTCTATCTACCCCGAAAGGGGCATGGTGTGAGCCCCTTTCGGGGTAGATAGAGAACACCAAGTTCCAAATATCTCTATTTTATAGAAATATCTCTCTATATCTTATAGAAACATAATATAGAAATATCTCTCTATATTATAGAAATATCTCTCTATAGAAATATTGTTCAAAACGGTTAAATATTAAAATGTAAATTGTATGAAGTATTGTATTTGTATCATTTGTCTCTGGCCATCATCACTGTAAATATCCACGACTGTTTGTATTTACAGTATTTATTTATTTTCATGCAAAACATGATCGTAAAGTATACTAAATATAAATATAGTACAATAGATTTATTCTTGGCCCTTTGAAATTTGCTCATAAAAATGTAGAAGAAAAAAGTTTATGAATGATCAGAAAATTATGATTATTTTCATTTAATTATTCCACGATTAATTCACCTTGTACATTTGATGGCAACAGTTGTCTAAGAGAAATCCGGAGAAAATTGATTCCTAATTAATTAGTACGCCTGTCAGCCCTAAATCAATGAACAATCTTTATTTCGATCGATATCGATTTCATCACCCTTTCATTATTCAAACTTAGTTGTTACATTTGTATACATTTCTGCATGATTCCACATGCTTTTCTTACTATTCAGTTATTTGCAATTGCATCGTATAAGTATTCACACAATTATACACGTGCACGTTATGTAGAGACAATAGCGTTAAACTGGTTTTCTCTACGAGGTGGGTAATGAATTAGCCAGTGGTCTCCCAACCAACGACTAGCGAGTAGGGACTGCTTTTTTTACTCGATGCTTTATATAGGCCAGTAAGTTCGTAGTTCTTAAGACACCACAGACAACATTTCATAATTAGACTCATTTTAATTTATATATATTCACCAAATATATTAAGATCTGGGATTAAAGCTGTTAATTTAGCATTATATAAAACAGGTATTCATCAAAGAACACAAGAAGCGGGATCATTAAAATCTTTCTACTACAATTTTGTTTAACTTTTTGGACATTAAAAATAAAAGAAAGCTTCTTGAACGGTTGCGGCATTGATCGCTTGAATCTTATACAACCGTGGTGAAACAGGTGGTCTGCGCTGGAGAGCGAATTGTAGCTCTGTGAACGTTTACCGTTAACAGGGCGCAAGTTACGTGAGATATGTCAAGAAAGCGGCTGTTCTCTACCGACCCAATGACAGTATTTGTTCATTTCTTTGCATAGCCTATCGCACACTAATTCTAATGGGGGATACAGCGGACTCCGAACTCAGAGTACATGTTTAAAAATAGTATATTTTGAACCCCTCGTCGACTACTCGGCCACTACTTTGTGTTCCATTATAAACATATAGTTACTAACTATTGTATATGTATACAGCTATACCGTTGGGCACAATATGTTTATGTTACTAGTGTCTTATTCGAGCCTACAGGCATAACAATACAAAATAGTAAACTATTTGATTTCCCTACCGTAAACACATCTAAGTATCTCCCAATTCGCTGCTTAGTATCGTAACAGATTTTATCTGAACAATGACGAAGAATAAATATACGTTCTTCATTACCGATTCTTATTTATCAAATAATACTGAATACTAATGTTAGTAATTAAATCAGTTCTTTCAGTATAAAGGTATGTCATGTGTCTTTAACTAGTCCTGCTTTTGTAACTTGCGGTTAGTGAGTATAAATGGCTAGCCGGCGTTCGATTTTCACATAAACGTAATTTCGCCCAACGATGCAACACTTGTACGACAAGCCCGCCCCAGTTCCGGCCCTACTGAAATTTAAATTTAAAATGTAGGTCCAAGCCACCGATCCGGATCGATACGACAAAGTGTGAATAAAACAATAGTTGTATTATACATTTTGTATAAATTTCAATGCGATTCCCTTATACATATTTCCCTAATGGTGCGAAAGGGCCTGGATAATGGTAATCCTCTTTAGAATTAGCATGAACGGATTTATGACAGGTAGCTCACTAAAAGTTGGTTTGCAATATAATAGGCTGGATGTTCATACAATATTACATTACATACTCTCTGGGGATTGGCACGAATTTGCTTAAAATTTATTTAACGTTACTTTTCGCTTATCTTTCTATTATAAGTTGCATGTAAATTATTATAAATTAAGGATAAAATTGCGACACAAGTTAACAGAATTAAACTCGTCAAAAATGTTCATATAATGCAAAATATATATTTTTTATTTGATCACTTCGATTTTATAAATTATATTATTAACAAATTTGATACCTTTAAAGACTCAATCAATACATACCTAATTACCTTGAAACTTTATTCTATATAAGTATACATGTCGATTACAATATCTCGATATTGTTTTAAATGAATTAAGACAATGACAATAAATCATTAATACACTATAAACAAAAAGGCCTACGTCCGTGCAGTCAGCGCCTACCAAATCGTACCGCGTGGGCGTTACTACCATTAATCTAATAGCGCACGGTGACTCCTCAAGATAGAAAATAAATCGTGCAATTCAATGAATTCATTCGCTCGCTGCTCAGTTCGGTCGATCGGTTAATTCGTTCGCGTTTGCTTTATGATACAATATTTATATTTTTGTTAGTCTATCGTTATTCAAAATGTTTAATTATAGACCGTGACACTGGAGTTAATTTTCGGGGCGGAATGCTTACCGGGTGTCGTAACAGACGACCGAGCCCGGCGCTAGGAGAACGCGGTCTGACGGTCTGACTATACACAACTACATGTCCTGAGCGCCCGTGAGCGGCGCAGGCGTTCCGAGAAGCTGAGCACTGCGATCCCTAACCTGCATGCTCATCGTGCGGTTTGCTGGCATAACTCCTTATAAGTGGCCTATGCCCAGCAGTGGGCTGATATACGCCAATAATGTTTATTATCAATTCATATTAAATGTAGCTTTCTTTATGATAAATATAACTTTCTTTCTGTGAGTAAAATTCAACTAAACCGAATATTACACCGTTTCATAATTTCAGCTATTTTTCTTCACATAATTATATACCTATAGACAATATCAAGCCTGCATTTCCCTAAAAAGGTAGGCAGAGGAGTGTATTACACAGTCACGTTACACCGGTTACGTTAAATGGTTCCCATTATGGTATAGAGGGCGTGCCTATCGCATTACATCGGGTAGACACGTAGACTTCGAGCTACCACGAAGAATCTTAAGTTGCAAAAAGCCAATACCCCCGGGGATCAAACCCGGGAACTCGCGCTCAGCGGTTACGCTTGCATCTATTCAACCAAAAACGTGTCACATTATTATATTACACTGACATGTATATTGATCGATTGTACCCGTTCATTGTGTTATTTCATTCTATTCGTAACACCCGATGCGGGCTGACGGCATGTTCGAAAGTGAATGAAGTGTCAGCTATCGTACTGGAGTAGGTAGGTAGGTGCGACACGTCACAGTGATACAAGATCGGACAGCGCGCGCGGCGGCGAACGATCGATCAGTTGGACGAGTCGCACGAGTGGACTCGTTCACTCTCTGATTACAACACTTTATCTTATACTCGGCCGTACTCACCCAAGTTATGTAAGCCACTGAGCTTTCGTACAGCTCGTGTCACTGCGTTGATGTTGTGCCAACTGACTATGGCCATTACAGTAATAGTTAGTGTAATGTTACTTATGAACAGTCATTGGTTCTGAAAGATATCAGTTCTGAAAGATTACGATGGACTAGGTTATTTTTTTTAAACATGTGATTTTCTAATTATTTTTAATTAACTGAACATTGCTGAAATTATTTCAACGTAATTTTTATTTATATTTGATATATTGTTTTTTTTTATTTCATGATGATCAGTTAGTAACGAAATATGCTTTTAATTTTTTCACTCTTTGCTTATAATAATACTCGTCTGCATTGTTTTGTAATTCCAGTTGGATAGTATGTTTGGTGTGCACAATGTGTATGTTCACGATACAATTAAACGAAACTCTGACTTGCTTTTGAAGTTGGAACATTTTTCAACGTGGTTTCTGTGCTATGTATGTTCAAGTCGATAAGTCGTGTCCACGCGGCGATGTCAGAGTAAATCCTATTTCCCTCTTTAAGGTACACGTATTACAAATCACGACATCGTGTTTGTACAAGTCGGCTGAATTGGCAATCCATTTGGAACACTACACAGTCTTCCTTGTTTTCCATTTAACTTTAACCTTAATTTATTGCAATAGGCTCACCACCTATTCCATAGTGGGACGTAAACGTAGTCGCTGAATCGCGGGTGTGTTCTGCATTCCTCTGCTAACCTCTTCGGGGATTACAGGCGTGAAGTTAAGTCTTTTTCACCTCAACTTTAATCATGTGTAACATGGACACGGACGGTTGGTAATTAACATATAATCCCATTTCTGTATAAAACACATGTCAGGAGTACAGGATCAGTGAGGGGTATGTCCATATAATAACGGTCGCCGACAATCGCGCGCACGTTGCGGACAATAATTGTTTTCACGATAGCATCCGAGGCGGGGCGGGCCGTGGGCGCAGCGACCGCGGCACTCCGCCACGCCGTCGCACTCTCTTACATAAACAGAGACGATCAACCATTGTAACTCGCAGTTGACACCATATTTAATCTATCGTTGTCAATAACATTATTCACACGCCCACGGCCAATCGGTGCGATGTAATGCTCGAAGTACACTCAAGGCGTCATTATTAACAATTAATTAATTTTATTATAGTCGTTTCGTTTGGCCCTTCATATCGATTCCTCTGCGTTACGTATATACATACATACATTATTTAACTATTTTTCTGTCTGCGTTATATAAGAATAGATTATGTAGCGGCGTAACTTAGTTCAACTTTTGAACCTTATGAGATCCTTCTTAATTAGCTTCTATAGATAATAGTAAAGTCATGTCAGGTGAATAAAAAACGTGAGTTAATCCGATTCGTAGTTTAATCTGGTTCTTCAGTTATTACTTCAGTTATTAGTTATTACTGTTCTAAGCAGCGAATATCTGTGCTCTTCAAAGCTGCTTACTCCCCACTAAAGCATCTAGATGTCAATTGTAATTTTCTTTCACATGTTTTTATCCAACTTATTCATGAGTGTACCTCGTTAAAAATCTTGTGTAATTCATTTACAGTACCAATATCGCTATGCAGTGTTACTAACACTCGCGTCACTGAACGAGTAAAGGAACGATAAATAAACAGTTTACGGCGAAAACACAAACACTGCAACATAGTTGGTGACGGTTATCATCAAATTACATCCGGTCTCGACATACCCGAACTGACTTACTTGCGACACGCGGCCGGCCAACTTGTCTGATGTCGCGAATGTCAAAGGCGATATACACTTCACTTCCCGTTAGGCGATCTATCTCGAGATACGCTTAAAAACCTACATTGTATTACGTGCAGATGCTATCGTGCGGTGGATATACTTAAATATCCTCGCCTTAATGTTTCGTTTCGCGAATTTTGAATAAAACTTTGCAATCTGTTTTGAACCGGGGCGCGTTTTGCAATTGCATGTATCTTAATGTGAGACTGCCTCGTTGGACGCGTTAGTTGCAAGCCGATCGTGAGGTCCTCGATTCAAATCCCGCTCTGGGCACGTTCCAGTAATTGCTCAGAGTTTGGATATGTGACCGATGTATGGCAAAAGGCTCGCCACCTATTTCATAGTCGGCCTAAATATACTTGTGATAAGTAGAAGCGTATAACACTCATCTGCCTGCTTTTTCGCAGATTACAGGCGTGATGTTACGTGTGTGTCTCAATAAAAATCACACAATTTATGTATCACACACGCGATAAGATACCTTTCCTTTTAGTTTTAGTACTTCCGCAAAGTGGGCTTTGATTTAAGACGCATTCCAATTCAGTCCTGGACATGTCGTCATCTTGTAGGACCACTTAACATAGAGTGACGGCCGGACCTGCCGCAGGTGCTCCCGCCGGTCCTCGCTACTACCATACACGAAGCACTTTTTCACTTCACAACAAGATACCTTTTTTGCTATCCCCGTCACCGAGCCGACGCCTGTCTGCATTCTGAATCATCGAGATCGGACGGCGCACAGTGATTTGTAGATACTTAGTAGACTGCGATAGCGTCTCAAGTTACGCGTTAACTCAAATCAGCTTCAATATTTTATAATTCCCTAAAGGTTCGATAGCTAGTCATTATTAACGTTAGTATTTAGATTTAAATGTTTCCTCTATGCGCCATAGTTCGTCTTACAACTGGTATGAGGCTATCTCCACGCGGATGCGCTCAACGGTAATTTCTAATAATTTTATAACATGTTCGAGATTAGCTTTATTGTAATAAAATGTCAAATGGTAGTTATGTCCAAAACTGTTGTGTCATATAAACTGAACAAAATATGATCCGTTCCATTATAATATACAGCGACAAAGTCAACTTGCATGATTAATGTAACGGTATATTTTGTCCGTGTACTGAAGAACTTAATTGATGGCATAAATTATTTGTTGTCTCGTGGGTCGCGTTTTGGAAGCGCGGAGTATCATCGAGAAGACCTGAGTGCTATCTCCGAGTTGAGTGTTATTGGGTTTTTCTAAATTAAAATTCGTGGTTGTGTCTTGGAGTTTAGATTTATGCCCAGAGTAAGGGAAGCCCTTCTATTCCATACTGAGATGTAAACTTAACTGCTGAGATTAGGGAGTGCAGCACTCCCCTGCCCAGCTCTCCTCAGACTACGGGCGTGATATTACGTACATATTATATCATAACCTTAAACAGTTTCTTTTCAAAGACTTCTCTCCAAAAGTTTTACGTTATGGTTTCCGCCAAGAATTTGAAACTGACGGCATTTCAAAAAAAAATGGCCATTCCATTTTTAAACTGAATGCAGCGCTCCTTTATTGCTACGCTTCCGGAATGAAGTCTATTAAAAACAAAAGCGATACACTGCTATGAGTCCGAAGGACTTCATTAGCATATTCTCGGTATGAAGTTCGTGTGTGGTCTCCGTTGCCATGGCGACCGAGCTATCGTTGCGTGGACGGATCGGCTTAACTGATGCCGGACCTAATTTCCAAAGAGCAACCGCTTACGTTAAATATCACCGATAAATGTTGACCTGGTATAAGTAAAGTATTTTCTTGTTATAACCATTTAATTTATTAGCAATTTTGTAGCATGTGTAATGTTCTAATTGGCATATATAATAAATACTTGTTACTGTACCATAGGTATAATGTTCATTCAATAATTATGAGAAAATCGATTTTACTCACTGAGAAAATATATTTTATCTAGACAAATCTGAAATATTAACATAAATTGCATAACATAACCATGAAGTACCATAGTAATAATGCCAGTATAACTTAAGCGATCTACAATCTGACACGTACCGACATCTGTTGTTCTGTTAAACTTTGTTTTTCTGCGAAAATAGAGGTGTGTGGTCTCCGTTTCCACGACGACGGAGCTATCCAAGCACGGACGGGACGGCTTAACTGATGCCGCGGCTAATTGTTGTGCGAAGGAGCAATCGGTCCGGCTAAATGTCGCTGCCTTCACTTGCTCGCAATGATCTAATAATAATAGAATTTCAAGAATCACACCTAATTGAGTCGTTATTTACGTTTTTTTTTGCATGATTTAAGATTCTATGGCTATTTATGACTGAGTTAAACGTGTACAAGTGCAAATTGCCTTTTTTGTAATGGTTAAAATGCTGTAATACGAAATTGTATATCTATGTATATGCCTGTAAATAATAGTTGTATATAAGTATCAATAACGAAATTCTTATATTAAATTATTTTTAATAGAATAACCGTATTTTAAAACGCATATATAGGTTTATTGTTCTTTCCATCACTAAGAAAAACTCTTGCTTGAAGATTATAAGATTTAAACGTGTATTTACGTATAAAATATGTTGTTATACAAGTATGGTATACTTACTTGCACATTAGGGTTTTAAACTGTCTTAGTTATGATATGATACATAGTATTAACCGGTTAACGATAAACGTTAAATCACGCCTGTAACCCGCGAGGAGGTAGGAAGAGGAGCGTAGTTCAATCCTCAGGCTTATCATATAGGTAGGTTTACATCCCACATAGTCGGTGAGCTCGTTTCCATACTTACGTTGCCATACATCGAGCGAGAGACGTTCTCAATAATTAAGACATATTTCGCTGAGCTCGCGTCACGAATACAGTTTCTTACTAGTCTAGAAGATCAACTGTTGCGACTTTATGAGACGAGTAGATTGCGACAACTTTATAGCAAGAAAACCGAATGGCATTTGCAGAGCAATAAGAATTAATTGTGTTAAATGAATAGAATGAATGAAACTATAGCAATTAGTGTCACGATTCGCTGAACTTTACAGTCGTCCGATTGAATGTATCATTGAATGCAAGTGTATAAATTTGTTATTCCGTTAAGAAACTTACTCGAACTATTAAAGTTATTTTCTGAACTGATCTTCTTTTCCTCACGTGTGACATTTTGTTAAACATTTTAATTGTATTGTGATGTTCAATAATATGTAATTGTGATAGTGTTTTCATAAAGTTTTTACTGTTGGAGTTAGTAATAATAGGTATTTAAATTAGTGTAGACAATAATTTTACGCGTTCTTTCAAGCATATTTATTTATATACATTTAATTTATATTTATTTGTAACAACGAGAATATAGTAACCTACTAGTATCTAATAATATGTATATGCTCACTGTTACTAAAGTATCGATTAAATACCATTAATAATAACTAAATATGAAACTACGACATTAATGCTCTTCAGCTAAGTTTTATGATCTTAATAATGAAATTAGCCGTGGCGTAGATCGATCGATCGATATCAACCCTTCTATCGTTCCACTGCTGGAACATGGGTCTCCTCTCAGAATGAGACGGTTAAGGCCGTAGTCCGCCACGCTGGCCAAGTGCGGGTTGGCAGACTAGTAATGAAATTATCCGTGGTATACGTAACTTAATTATAATTAACAATTAACACCAACGAAGGTACTATACAATTGACAAATTTACATAAGTGCTTATTAAAGTATTTATAATCATTAGCGAACATGCTAAAATATTATCTAATGCGTTGTATGGCAGTCATTTGTCCGTAGTAATTGTTAAGAAATGCTCGCGGGTACTACTGCATTAAGCCAAAGGTTTTAGTCGAAATGTATTTTGCAATGTAACAACGTCGATTTAAGCTACAAGACTTAACCAAATATTAGTGTACGAGATAACATTTTATTGGTAATAGCAGTGGGCAAACATGACACTGTGTTTGTACCTGAGCTTAAATACTAATGCCCGGTCTTAGTTTTAAATCTAGATGTACGTGCATTCTGAGCTTAAAGCTTATCATTACGTTTAATGATGATATCCACTTTTTATGATTCTAAAAAAGTTTATATCCCACGGGATTTTCGTACTTTTTAAGCTCAGTATCTAAATTGGATGGTGGAAATGATGAAGATATTGATGATTATGGTGTCGAAGGAAAATAAAAATTTATGCATATCTTAGGGCTGGTTTACTCCTGAAACATTTCGTTATTGTACAAGAATATTTTGAATATATTTTTGAAGAATATTGTATAAGAATATTTTGACTGTTTCATATGCCTCATTATTTATTGAGAAATATTTATTGACCACAAACAACGTCTCTTAATAACCAAATATTGTCTAGTGTTATTATACATTGTATTATATCGACTGAGATAACTGCGAGCTTCATTGGGCCATGATATCCAATGATTACCATAATAACTACTGCCACTTTTCATTGTTGACTCGTGAAAAATAATGCTATGAACATCATAATCACGTCATGTGATGATAAATGTTTCCTAGAGAATGTCAGAAAAATTCACTCCAGTACTCGGGCTCAGGATTTGAACCCAAAACCTTACGATCGGCATCTTGCGACCACTCGGCCCACGGTACAGTAAAAAATGGTAATTAACATTAAATCGTAAATCTGTTGTTACTGTTATACTTTACTAAATGATTTACAGTTTTGCTCGACCTATTTTTGTAGAGGCATACCAGACCGAGATTTCATTTACATGTCGTTAAACTTAACCATGTTCACTGCCGACCCCAATAGCGGACACGCGAACACGTTACCGTGGGGCGAGTGAAAATTCAGGTGGATTTAGTTATAACGTATTTAGGTCAGTATGACTAATTAGTCCAGCGCCGCTCAATCTTTTTTAATCAGAAACAAATCAGTGACTTTTATTAAATAACACCTATGGAGCTATTTTTACGTAAGTGTTCTTAAGTTTATAATAAACAAATAAACAGGTAAAATAAATGCTCGTTATATTAAATGTATAATATATGATTTCTTATCTCGAATCTCCGTCTAATCGGGGCAGACAAATCATTTCTTTCGCATTATATTACAATTAATCTTAAGAAAAAAATATTATATTTGTATTTTAGATACTAACCAACATAATATAAATTATCAAATGAATGGATTTCCCTAACACCTAATATTTCTTCCTTTTTAACTAAGCCTGTACTTACGTATTGATAAAATATTTTAGGAATAAAAAAAATACAATTTTATCATACATTATTTCATTAATATCTATTTAAATTGAAATTCATACTATTAATATGTCTATTTTAAGTATGAGAACTAAATCATTACAAAAAATATTCAAAAGAAGTCATCAGCTTTTTATGTAACACTTACATAGGTAACTAAAACATATATGAATATACTCATAATAAAGGTTGAGTATCACTGAACTAGAGCGTAGTTTGTTCACGCAAAATACGAGTAGCGTGTGTGAAATATCGGTCGGTTCAGTAACTGTTCCGTGCTTTAAAAAATAAAGTTAATAACGTGAACTCATGTTACGTTAATGTTTAAGTAGAACAACGCGACGTCGCGCCGCTAGTAATGTGTAGCGCTTAATGGAATGTTAATAAGTATGTCTTGTCCTTGTGTGGAAGGGTTTGATTTGTATAGCATTAGATTTTAAAATGTTAATGTTTCAGTGATTTTCCAGATTTGCTTATATTTTTCACCGACTATGGTTTAATATTCATGCATAATAATGGTCGTATTAGTAATTCCCCACATAGCCAGAATAGGGAATACAGGCATAGCCCGTCAAGGAAGATCAATGTTCAGCAGTGATCTGCATTTGGCTAACGACAATAACTATGGTTAATTAAAATATTTTTATTGTTATAATTAGGCTTCTAATTATCAATGGTTCGGTGTGATCATTACATTTTTGTTTATTATCGCTATTTTAAATAATGCTTCAAATAATGTCGCTTTGTTATTTTTAATACCAAAAAGCACAAAAAACGAATAATGCACTTTTCAGAACCGCAAATATCACAATATTTTTAAAATAATTAGAAATGTTTGAAACATCGAACCATCTTCGTGGTTTTACATGACTATAATTATGTTCATAATTACGCTGCACATTTTACAATGTCAACATATTCGCCACATAAACTTATAACTCAAAACTCAAAACTGTATACTTAAAACTCCAATTTTGACGTGAGCATACAAATACAGAACAGTAGGAGAGACCTTGTTTTACTTTTTAATGTACGTAATAAATTATTTCACGAAAAGTGGCAACCTCGGTATATAAACTTTAATAAGTTCACCTGCCATAATTTTAATAGAAATAAAGGATAAATATGTTTATGAGTATTGTGTAACCTTGTATTATAAATAACTAGTGGACTGGTTTTAATTAAATGCTATAATGTCACCTTGACTGCCCAAGGCTGGGTCCGCTGGTTTGACACAAAAAATTGTACTAATCGTTTTGCTATGATCTTGATAGTTAAAGTGCCTCGTTGGTGGAGTGGTTACAAGCGTTACTTTTGAT
>DWEI01001051.1:0-18070 GCA_018245875.1 Mysoria ambigua | reverse complement strand
ATGTTCCAGCAGTGGAACGATAGGAGGGTTGATATTGATTGATTGATTGATTGATTGATTGATTGATTGATTGATTGCTATATCATAAACAGCAGATACCTTTTCAAAGAAGCATTTTCAAAGAAGCATATCTGTCCCAGTACTGTATTATAAGTTGCAATATTGTCCGTGCAGAATAAGTACGAGGAGGTGGAGCAGTACTACCAGCGCGCGCTGGAGATCTACGAGAGCAAGCTGGGCCCCGACGACCCCAACGTGGCCAAGACCAAGAACAACCTGGCCTCTTGCTACCTCAAGCAGGTGAACGCGATGGAGATCATGATATATTGAGTTATTGTTTCAAATTATTATGTCATTATATAAAATAAATCGACTGCCTCGTTGGTCGTGTTGGTGGCAAGTGCGACTGCCGATCGGGGCTCCTGGGTTCGACTCTCAGGTCGAACGCTACAAAATTTTCTAATTTACATTGTCTAGTAGCGGTTCGTAGTCTAGATATGTCTCCGATGCATGCCAATAGGTTCACCACCTGTTCCATAGTGGGACGTAAACGTAACCGGTGAATCGTGGGAGTGTTCTGCACTCTTCTGCCTACCTCTTGGGGTTAGACAGGCGTGAGGTTAGGTTTCATAATATCCCCGTCTGACCGCTGACCCGGTGGCGCAGGGCAAGTACAAGGAGGCGGAGACGCTGTACAAGCAGGTGCTGACGCGCGCGCACGAGCGCGAGTTCGGCACCATCGACGGTGAGCTGCCGGCGCGCGCGCCAAAAATACTTTACATTTTCTCTTTATTTATGATCACAATGCAAAAGTCGTCTAAGATTTTTGGTAAAGTTTGATCACTCAATATTTATATTATGATTTTTGATTTTCCATTTAAATACCATTTTTTTTTATTTGGATCTTTTAATGCACTCGAACGAATAATGGTCTTGTGGAATTCAAAATATATTTTGGTAGGAAATTTTACCGTTCTACTGAAGAAGATTTGATATGATTTTTTGATAAATTTACTCGTTTAAGAGTTATTCGAGGGAAACAGTCCAACCCCGAGTACAAGTTATAGAACTTAAAGTCTCCTTAAATATTATTTACATAATGGCATAGAGCAATGTTTTGGCCCACCTCAGTAGTACGCTTACCGAACGCTGGTTACGACGCGTCTCTGGTCCCGGGGCGGCTGCTCGGGGCGGCTGCTCGGGGCGGCTGCTCGGGGCGGCTGCCCGGGGCGGAGGCCGGCGTTATACATCCCTTGTCCCAATGTTTCTGAGTCTTAATATATATCCCTCACTCCGTTTGGAGCGGGTAATAGTAGGGGAACGTTAAGCAGTTTGCGTAACATCCCATCTATGTCCGTCCACGCTAATTTAACTGACGCAAACTTTCTTCATATTCACCAAAACAGCTTTACGATATTCCATACAGGAGTGGTAATCTGTAGATATATTAGGAGATTTGATTCTTAGGGTTCATATTATTTAGGGTAAAGAATGTTTTTTTACGTCTGTGATATATGCCGCCAAATTAACGCTGGGTGTTTTTTGTTAGCGTTTATGCTATGACTCATGTCATTTGGCCACACACTATCGGTGTGATAATGTTACACTCAGAGGGGTTACACTAAAGCTTATACGATTACGCCGAGGGGTAGCAACAGATTAAAAATATATTAGTAATTTTGCAAATTATTTTTTACTTTATTTTAAACCTGTGCTATTTTCATGTTTATTATTATTATTGATTTAAATAAATTACGATTTATAATTTAATTAATATCTGTTTCTAAATTCAGTTAAAGTAATAAATGTCTAGAATCTTCTCTGTTTAGTTGCTTTATGTAATGGGGAGATTGCTATTTATTTTAATTTATTTGCTATATGTACATTTTTTTTCTAATTTGTCTGCTTTACATTATGTTTTTGTTTACCGTTTCAGAGTATATAGCGTCACTAAAAAAACCCAAAAAATAACAAAACAACCCCGCACGTTTTAAACTGTCTTCGGACTAACCCTGTCAGGAGAGGTGCAATGTCTACATTCCTATTGGAACACATGATATTTTTTACTACCGACCGTTCAGCTCAAACTGTTATACTTGTTGTCCACATGTTATCTCAGTGGCAGGTACATGAATGACAAATTCACTGTCTATTATATTAGATCCTTTCTTTATTTTCCTATACAGCGCCTAGACCAGTTGGGGCCATGGCGCTGGTTTAGAGCATATCACTTGGTCCTTATCTATATGTATGCTGTGTATTTAATGAAATAGCCTAGTTTGAATGTAAAATGAATTCACAGTGAAATACACTGCCCCAGAACTAGTCTATATTATAAATTGTTCTAAATATTTTTAAATATAATTCGAATGATACAATATACAGCGACTGAACTCATTATAGTTTTTTTTTAATTATAGTTTTTCTAAACGATTTCTGATGTTTTCGTCAAGGAACTGCCAGTGATAACGCCAGTGTCATTGCATACATACAGTGAACAGTAGACCAACTAATTATGGTTTGACTGATTCATTGGAGACAAGTTATTCAGTGCAGTATATTCTGATCGCTGCTGTTGTCCCCCTGTTTTGTCATTCATTTACTCTGTGCAGGTGGTGGATTTGAAGTAAAAAATACAAGTGAATAAAGGCCAAAGCTCAAAATCCTATTAGCAGCTAAACATAGATAAGAGATAATGGAATGTTATTTATTTATTGATACAAATTAATTTATTTACAATATGTACCACTTCGAATTTATTACGCTTTTAGGATTTTGATGATGATGTTTGTATAAGCGGTGTTATAATATTACATTCTGTTCTGTATATACTAGCTAGTGCAATAAAGTTAAACGACAAAAAAATGCATGATATGATTAAGTTAGCTATACATTACAACATTGTATGTGACGGTGGTGTGTCTGTCCCTCTCGGAGATCTCTGTGTTGCATTTGGTGAATACTCGAATGTTTTTCCTTAGACTTAGTTGTATTTGATCTTGCCTTTGGACGTGGATGAATTATGTAGAATTTAATATGGCTATTATATGATATTTGATTATAACTGACACACATAGGTTTTGTGAACCACCTTTTGTTTACAACTTTTTAAATCAGTTTGTCGGTCAATGCTGATGATGTTTTTTGTACGGAACTCGAAGAAATATTATGGACATGTACTGTTCACGGGTTCAAGGGATTGTTGGCTGTTATTTATTGAAATATATTCTTTATTATTTTTAGAATTAAGGCAACTGTGACATGAATATGCTATTTTGATTATATCGAATTTGCCTTTGATTATATCAGTTAATATGACAGTGAGATAAGTAGTGTGTATTGTTTTTTTTATTTGTCTAGCAAAGATTCTATTGAAGTTGACAATCATGTTCATGGAGCCAATATTTTTTTGTGGTTCTAGGTTTATATATGATGTAATGTATGAGACACGCATACAGTTACTTGAGCCTTGACGTTGAAGCTAGAGCTTCATTCGGTCAAGCTCGGTGTTGCAGCGTTAACGTAGCAATCTCTATTGCCTTTTGCCGGTTGTGAAAGGAAATTGGACGAGTGTTATAGTAAAAAGTATAAATATTTAAAAAGTCTGTTTAAAATTAGAGAAATACGTGACGATTTAGAACGACCATCACTTGAGATATAGTTTACACAAGTTTTTTTATCTGTATAATATTATGACATTACGTTGCTTTAGCGTTCATTCGCCTGTCAAAACGAAGTTGCCAGTGCAAATGTCCTAAAATACCGGTTTAATAGGGACTGTTTTTTTTTAAATTATTACATGGATAATCCAATTTATACAAAGCTCATATAATATATAAGGATGAACTGATGAAGAACTGATGGCTGAACGATTTAATCGTTTCAGTATTTGGAGCTCGAATTTATCCATCCAGAATTACTTTTAATTAATGCAGAATGTTTTTATGGCGGACGTGACCGACATTCCTGTAGGATTTTTCAAGGCCACAGCGCGCAGTCAGGGACCGGGACGTCATCAACTTAACTTTATATAAGATGACATTTCGTCTTGTCTATTATTTTTTCGTTACTCTTACGCCGCAATGAAATATACTTTTAACTATACCATGTATCGGAATTGTGTGTTGCCAAAGTAGAATTAAAAATAGTGTCACGCATAAACATTAGTTTGTAAGTCATCTTGTCGTGCCGCCGAAGCTCAGTCCGCGGGCGCCGGCGGAGCGCGCCGGGCACTGGCGCCGCGCGGTCGTCAATTATTTTTCTATAAATTATATTTATACCTCGCCAGATTGTCTCGTCGAATGATGTACGAAATGTTCAATCACATATCGGTCTATTTTATGAATTCTATATTAAATAATTATTGTAAAGTATCGTATGTATTATTATTTTTTTGTTGTTGTTTGTTTTAATTCAGTTTGTTTGCCCGTTTGTTTTGCGCGCGAGGGCTGTGCATGTTATACGCGTACTGAGTGACATAGGTGAGTGGCACAAGTTTGGAATCTGTTTCAAGTGTGGCACAGGTAGGAAAGGCATAGATAGTTGACCTCCTATCCTAATGCTAGTTTGTGTACCGGCCGTTGTGTTGCTGTCGGTTTATTTTTTTTTAAATTCCGCTCCTCGAGTCTACCGATTGTGTCACACCTTCCCGACTTGTGTCACATGTTGATTTTTTTTTTGCTTTGTTTTTTTTTGTTTCATTATAAAAGCTTTTTCAATTTTAGTTGTTATTTTTTACGTCCATTTACAAATGTTACATCTTACCTTTGATTTTTTTCACGCAAGCATTTCTCAGTGTACAGTATAGAATCTGTCTGTTCTATACTTGATGAACATCGGCCGGCGGCGCGTGTGCAGGGGACAACAAGCCGATCTGGCAGGTGGCGGAGGAGCGCGAGGAGAACAAGCACCTGCAGAAGGAGAACGCGCCGTACGGGGAGTACGGCGGCTGGCACAAGGCCGCCAAGGTACGCGCCGGTCACCCTCGCCGTCTCCGGGCAGCGTGGCAACGTGATAATGTAACGTTCCACGACGTGTACCTCTAACATGGCCCGCGGCGGTCGCGCAGGTGGACTCGCCCACCGTCACCACCACGCTGAAGAACCTGGGCGCGCTGTACCGCCGCCAGGGCAAGTACGAGGCCGCCGAGACGCTGGAGGACTGCGCGCTGCGCAGCCGCAAGGAGGTACGCGCGCGCACGCACACACGCACACACAGCCAGGCAGACAGAGAGAGAGAGAGAAAGGGAGAGATGGCCGATGACGACGTAGCGCTCTTGGTGGAAATGTTCCTCGGTAATATGGTGTTTGTCAATTGGTCTGCAAAACTCCAAGGTCACGGTCGGATGTGAATAAATGGTTTTACCTTTAAATTAATCTGTTGTGAAGTTACCTTCATAAGTAGCCTGGCTTCACGACTGCAATGAATGAACGAATGAATAGACTCGATATGAACGGGTGTCTGATATGAATTTGTCATCGTACGGGTAACATTTTACTTTTTAAGCTGTTCTTAAGACGAATCTGACATATTTCATCATAAATACATTCTTATTCATTTTTCTGAGAAGACCATTATAATTTACAACAATTAAATTTTTTTTAGTTCGTTTATTACGATAATTGTTTACTTCCATATAATTCTTTTTTCTAATACATCAGTAGACGTTTTTACTTTAAACATTCAAAGTAGTTAACATATTTTTTACACACATTTAAAATTGTCTTTTGATATAAATTTACATGAACATTTTAGATTGTTCCATACATTTAAGTAATAACCACTCTAGTTTTTACATATTTTTGAACTATATTATCACATGTATAATGTTTGAGTAGTTTTGATACATGGCATTACTAACAAAATATCCTTTTTACTCATTCCACATTCACAAGCGTATTATTCAATTAGAATTGTTAACGAGTATGTATTAGTTTCGAAACGATCGCTTCGAACTCATTGTCTCGTGAACGTGGAGTCTAACATTGGTTTTTTTTTTCTTTGAATTTTTGCACGCCGCCCACCCCCAGCACGTGCCGCAAGTAAGTCAGGCGAAAATCACGAGGGCAATAAAACAACAGCATCCCCAACTGTTCTCGTGAAGCAGTTCTCGTTCTCGTGAGCCCGGCGCCGAGTCCTCTGTCCCGTGGCGCTTGGCTCCGTCTATATATGTATACAGCGTATGAGCAGTGGCTAAATTCTCTTTCATAAACGCTCCATACTCAGATGTTCCTCGTAGAGCTCGGCCCGAAGCCGCCGCTACGCGCAAACGGAACGCGATGGACAGTTACAACATTTTCAGTAATGACAATTATAAACATTAATATTTAAACCTATTTATAATCTGTGTTAAATGTCTGAGAAATTCCACATCTGAATATTCCGCATGTTTTTATTACTACATTAAGGTTATCGCAATGAGCGTTTATGAATACGGAATTTAAAAAAAAACTTGTTTTATTATATCCATTAAGTATTCCAACTACTGTCTCGGATATAGAAATGTCGATAATAATAATAATATAATCTTACCCGTAGAGTATTATAATTGTGGTTGCGGTTAGTGAATATACAGACTTCGATCTACATAATATATGTCTAGAGTAGCCCGTCTATTTTAAAACTGGACGCCCCGCCACGCTACGAATACATGCATATTAGATATTTAGACGACGCACAATCACACGGAAATATGTCATCGGTTACGTTAGTAAACGATAATAATAATAATAAACGTAATCAAATTGGTTGGATTATCAGATCTGTCGACCGACTAGTGCATAATAGACTCGACGGTGCCACAGAGCGGACGTGTTTCATTCAAAACGTGCGGTCATCGTCATAGCAAGTCAATTGACGGACTAATCGCTCGATTAGTTGACTTCTTAGTGTGCAGAATCCAAGTTTGCAATATAATTGGTTTGCAATAAAATACAACTTTGAAATCACACAAGTAAAATGCTGAAATATTTACTTTTCTTTAGACACACAATAAATTTTAGTGGAGGGGAGTGCATTTTTAAACTGGAAGATCTCTATATATGTATATTATATTTCGTAGACTGTATAATACAAGCGCAACCTTAAACAATTTAAAAGGCCTATTTAATTTACTTGTTAACTTTATTTCAGTATTTTATAAGTGAATTTAATAATAACCATTTTTTACATGCTTCATTACAATTGTCAATTTATATATGGAGTCAAGTAAAGTTATAATTTAATTTTAAGTGATTCACTTAAATCGATAATGATCTCATGAATTTATATATGTGGAGCCTGTCACACGCTCCACTTACTCTACATAGTCTCATTCGATGCGTACGAACGTAAACCGTAATATTGTTAAGTGATTTCATGCCTCTATTCATTTCAAACAATATTATTTGGTAAATACGGAAGACATTCTGTATTAGTTTTAAATAGCAAGAATATCCTTCTGGCTGCCCAAATATATTTAAGGTTGGAAATCTAACGCGTTTAATTCCAGTTTCTTACTTTCACAGTGACAAATGTATGGTTTTAATTGCATTTTTTTTTTGGTTACATTTTGGAGAAATCGTCCAAAGTGAAAATATTATGTCGACATCGATGTTTCATAATGTAATATTGATGTGTACAAATGATTATTGATGAACTCCTATTGATACACGCCGTTTTAAATATCGGATGAATAGATATAGATATTACATTTTAAGATTGAGAATCGAGAAGACATACGATAAAGTAGGCTTAATGGTAGCAACGTGTCTGAGAACACCTGAGATGGTTTTCCGTGGAACTCTATTCTGTTCTATAATAAATACCAATACAACTGATAATTACGAGCTGGATTGCAGGCTCATTCGCTAGTTACATAATGTGCAAGAATCTAAGGTTGTATGTACGTAGAGCGGGTACAATGATGCGCGATGAAGGCGCTCGTGAGCGAGTTGGTTGTGGTGTGACTCTAGGCGTTGGACATCGTGAAGCAGAGTCGCGCGCGCGGCCGCCCGCCCGCGCCCGCCGCCGACCTGCACGAGCACGACGAGGTCAGCGCCCGCCCCCGCCCCAGGCCCCGCGCACTCGCTCGTTAGAAACGCGTGTTAACGGAAAAACATCGAAACTTATACTTTGACTGATTCGTTGGACATTTGATTTGATTGATTCCTACATACATTTGATTTGATTGATGCATGTACCTTTGATTGATTCAGACATAAATATGATTGATTCAGACATACGTTTGATTGATTCAGACATAAATAGTGCAAAATCGAATTAAACGTACCGGACGGCATATATCGATATTTTTCCGATTAACTCTAGTGAATGTCACGCTAAACGGGTAATGGAATGTGTTGTGATTGTGGACGTCTCTAGGAACACTTTGTAGGTATGCGATGTTGCACTGTCGTTGTTGCTACAGCTGTTGATGGAATGTCTCTGTACAAATCGATCGCCGAAACGTGCTGTGAAAGTCTTATAGGCTTATGTTTTAATGGGGTTTCAAGGAATCGCTTGTGCTTATTTTTTTCTTTTCATTCGAATTATTGTATTCCGTTATTGATTTACTGTGGTTTTTCGATGTGTTAAACCTTTTGTCGATGTGCCCGTACACTGCCGTGCAGAGAAAAGTGAGTTTATCAAGAATTTAGCTATTTTTGTTCTTTGATAAGAATCGTACCGGTGTTATACTTTTTTTACCAGTTGCAGTGTTAGTGCTGTGTACAGATCTCCACTATATCAAAAGTGGGCATGCTGGTCACTTTACCACAGACCTCCACTTTATTAGCATCAATTGGTTCACGTACGGTCGAAACGAATGTATTTTGGACCAGATATGAATTTTTTTATACGTTACTTTAATAGGCCATTCATAAATGTATAGGATTGAACAGTCGTTTCACGAGTTTATTTTATAACATCCCCAGCATGCCCAGTGTGGGGATCGTGGGCAGAAATCCCCTCAGAAAAGCCCATATCCAATAGTGACCATTCTTTCCAACCATTCTTTCATTGAAAATCTGTTGACTTATTTTCCCTAAACTAGATGCAAGCTTGGCTTACATATAGTTTTATCGAATCGAAAATCTACGGCCCGGTTACGATTCAACCGTCTCACACTTTCTTAGCGCTATGATAGAAGTAGGTGTGTCGCTTTCTCTGTCTATCACGTGCTTGGTTGTATATTGTGTTGCTGCTCGGACGTCGCATTTGTGCTATTATTATTATTGTCACTTTGTAAAATGCTATAAGACTGTGGCCGTTATAGAGTTTGTTCACAGAAACAACTGGTAAACGCGATTTATACATCTACCCCACAGTTTAATATTTTTTTTTATACTTCAATACACGACATATAAATATTGTGTATTTTTTGTTGCTCCCTTTGTATCAGCTGTCTCGGTTATAATTCTTCTTATGTATATGTAATAAAAAAAATATAATTAACCAATGTATTTTATTATATAAGACACAATCTATTGATATTTCAATGTTTTTATTATATACAAGCCACTGTCGTCAATTTATATTTTATTATTATTATGTGATTTTTTTTTGTGTGAATAATAAAAGTGTCTTACATCGTTAAAGAGAAATTAAGATGTCATCAGCTAATTGTACACAGTTTGGTGCATTTCATTGCAATGTAATAATTGTAATTGCATCGTTCGTTGATTGTACTAATGTTTCATCCACATACTTTATCTTTTCGTTTTGTACATACGCGCAATGCGTACGCTGTGTAATAATAAGTAGCTCCCATCACACAGACAGGGACTACGTGTACTATGTAATTATACACGCTACACCAGAACGTCAGGCGTATAATGTGAATTATACACGTTACACGACCACATCGCGATACGCCCGCCGCGTGATCGATCACACGACTCTCATATGTCACTATACACCTACCACCCAAGCGTCGCTGTATTTGGTACGATTTATATATACACGCTTTTTTATACACATATTTTTTTTTGCATTGTTCTTGCATTTTTTGTTTCCTTATAGGGCACGAACCAGGCGAGCGAGCCTCGCATGAACCTAAAGTCGAAACTGTTCAATGCGCTAGGCATCAACACGGGGGGCGGCGCGCCGCACCAGTAGCGCCGCGCCCGGCGCCCCGGCGACTTGGCACTAGACTAGCTAGCGTCTAAGTGAGCTCGCTTCGCGACGCGGCCGGCGCGCGCGCGCCTCTAACTATGTCCATTATAATCGTGTAACTAATAAATGTCCCGTTTCAAAGTGGAGTGATTTTTGCTCTGTCGGAGTGCGAAGGTTCAGCGGCCGGGACCGGTCGCGTCAACACTCATTTGCGGCCTGTTGCTTTGTATTTTACGGGACGATTGTATTCACGTCAATGTTTTCATAGTCTTCGTTATGAAGAGATATATAAATGGCTACCCGTCAATGACTATATGCTGTTAACGGGTACAAACGACGTAGTTTTTTTTTTAAATGTCAAATGTCTCTATAAAATACAAAATAATGGGCACCCTAGCTTTTAGTATTATTTTTATTTATTAGCGCATGCGGTAGGGATATTTTTAATGAAAATATATTAAGGAATAAAAAAAACATAAATATATACACATATATATATATTTTAAAAATATACGAGGTGTTTGTGTGATACAGAGGATTTTTTATTATCGATGCATGTAAGCCGTCCTGCTGAAAGATTTATTTTAAATTATAATAAAATATGTAATTTTATTAATTAATGTAAAGACGGTGCAGAGATTAGTGTTTGTTTTTTAAAAATATATTTTAGAATCATGACATTCGGCGGTTGTTGAGTTGCGTTTTAAATAAACTTGCTCCTTGTTAACATTATTGATACTTTCCATAGTCGTATACGAACGATGTAGTAATTTGTTTTTTTTTTCATTGTAACTCTGTTATTATTATTATTATTATTATTTATTCAAGTAAGTAAGTGTAGTGTAACGGTTCTCTGTGAAATAAAAAAAAAGTTATATCTCATTATAAATAGAATATTTACCTAATAGACACACAAATTACAATTTTATTTAAAATGCAACGCCGCTTATGAATCTGGTTTTTAAATATGCATTTATTACAATTTCGGTGTCTTTGTAATTATTATTATTTATGGTGTAATTATAATTTTTAATCTGTGCATGTCCGAAACAACGATTTTTTAACTTGTTTTTATTAGCTTACAACATATATTTTTCTTATTTGCTGATACACGTGTAAAATTTAATTATATTTAAGTAGTATACAGTGCATGAGTATTGAGGATTGTGATTTAACTAGGCGAATGTGTTCGTGCAGTTTGTGTCTGGTTTCGTCGATGTTTAAACAAATGTAATCGATTCAGTCAGCGAACTTGTTATGCTTACAATTTTCATTCCAGTGTAGCGTATGTTTTCGGTGTAAGCTTTATGTGAGAGTAGGTATAAATATATTATAGTATTTTTATATACATTGATTTTTTTTAATCTGTATGTGGGGTGGTGCTTGAGAATGCGATTTTTAATTTACTGTACCGTTTTAATGAACAGATAACGAAATGCCGTATGTTATAATGATAATTTTAATGATGCATATTCAGTTATATAAAATCAAAGTTGTAAAAGAATCTCCGTTGTAACTTATATACATGTTCCATGTCACAATAACTTTTTATTTTAAATACGTTTAATTATTTTTTTTCGATATCGCGTCGTCGAATGATAATTTTAAATTGTTAATAAATATTTATGTAACATTTGCTTTTGTTTTATTTTTGGTTTTTTATTTTTTATTTTTTAAACGGTCGGTAAATCGGAGGTGAGTGAAGTGTTATGCAATTTATAGCCCACAGGTTAATCACTTCATCCCCTGAAGGGACCAGTACACTGCACCCCTACGCGCATGTGGCCAGACCCGATGAGTCGGCCCCTGGGGCGGCTCTCGCTGTTGTTGTGTGTAGACGCATGCAGCATCTCATCCATCGTTTCATTTGTTCTGTGCATCTGTCCTGCGCTTTGTCTCTTCGATCCCCACTCGACACCAGCAGATTCAATCTTGTCCACTTGACCTTGACGTGAACGTTAATTCCTTTCGGAGTATTCAACAGTAAGCGTAAAAAGAAGTGCATTCAAATAGTCCAGTTTACGTTTAGATGTCTCCGTGGAACCCCCCTCCCCATCGATGCCATAAAGTCCAATTGTAACAAGTTAATATTTGCAAGCTTGCCCCCAACATAATTATCCATTTTAAAATCTATCCTACAGTAATACAAAACGAGGAGACATCCTTCACTCGATTATTCATTTTCCCCGATTGCCGATTCAGATTCCCCGATCGTATGTTAATCTATGGAGTGTAAATTGCATAACACGCGCGGCAGGGCGCGGGGGCGGTGTGGACGCTGCGCGAGTCCCTGCGGCGCTCGTCCGCGCGCCTGCTGCGCCGGCTGGCGGGCCGCGCGCCGCCCCGGCCCGCCCCCGCGCGGCCCGACAGGTACGCGCAGATAACAACATGAAATAACGACGCGCCTTGACGTAACAGATAAATAAAGATTTTTGTGATTACTCGGCAATAGGTTTGCGAAAAACGGCGTTAGATTTATTGATTTTTTTTATTTGTTTTTTTCACTTCGGTTTTATTACGATTCTTCGACTGTGAACCGTGGAACATCGTACGAAAATAATAGGTAGAAGTAGTAACTCTTTTCATTGTGTATGTTTAATTTTCACACACTACAACTTGTAGTAATTTCACACATTTTTTTCACTGGTATTTTTAAATTGCACATTTTGCGTTGATATTGACACCGTTTTTGCACCGACACTAGTACGTAAAAAGATACCACCTAACTGACATTACTTGATCGACATGCTACTTCCTACGGCAGCATGAAACGCGCAAGCTCCCTGTCCGCGCTTAATAGCGCTCCCGACGCGAGCCCGCCGCCGTCGCCGCCTCCGCAGCGGTAGCCCACGCCCACGCCCAGCCGCAGGACAACATTCATCATCAAGTATATCACCTGCACCTTCGTTCGGATACTTGGATTACACTCATGATAATCGTTGCCGTTCGGTATATAATAAAAAGGGCGTATGAGTTTTTGATTCGATGTACAAATATGTATTTAAATTGGCATTTGCAGTGATATTTATGTAATATTTATTAATTTTATTAAGAGATAAAATAATGTAAACGTAAATCGTATAATGGATAAAATAACGCGAAATTTTGGAACATGAAAAGAAACTTTTTTGTTTCTGATAAAAAAAATAAATTGAAGTGAAAATTGAATGCTGTAAAAATACTCCTTAATAAAAACACATCGACACAACAGCACGAGTTCTGATTATGACAAAAGTGATATGAAATCGTAAAGAAATTTCTATAAACAAGAAATTAGTTACCTAAAATTATGAAGACATCTAGTCAATGAAGGCGAAACTATTTATATTTTACTAATAAGAAACTGAAACCGCTACTTTAGTTTATCTCGTAGATAATAAGACATAATTTTCAGTATTTATAGCATTTTAATACTAACAAAACGATGTAGTTCTAAGTGCTATTTTTGTGCTACTTATTTTACTGAAATAGATCATAATATTAAGATTATATTTTAAAATCAAATAATGTTTCGAAGCCTTCATTTTTTTGCCTAATTTTTCAAACAATTCATACCTACGTATTTTTCTTACCTGATATTTAGTGTCTGCTCCATAGAAATTTACTATATAGCATAACCTGATATTGTGGATACACACTTTGTAAAACTCTCATAGATTTACTCTTCATATTGTTTTCCTTAACCGCTCGATAATTATATTACATATTTCCAATTAGTCAAGGCGTTGCACTATCTTGATCGCAGCGATTAGATCCAAATCGTTTTTTCTGAACGTATCAACTCATGACTACCATTGAGATTTAACATCTAGCAAACGATTAATAGTTTAAATTACTTCGATTTCACCGTGTATATCCATAATATTTATAATTATAGTTCGCTTGCATTAGTTATATAGATAAAAAAGATGTGATTAAATATTGTTTTTAATTTTTTGAATAATCATATTCTGCGTTCCAACTTATTCAATAGTTCTTTTAGTACCTAGTTCATTCGTACATTCGTACATTCGTTCATTCATATGTACGTGTTTATGTAAAATGTCTCTGGCTATATAATAAATGCAATAGGTACCTACTTATATGAATGTTTTCTTCTAAAGTAAGCATTTTTTGCTTGTCTTCATATTTTTTAAAAGTGTATTTAGCTTAATTTCAAGAAAGACAAGCTTCGATATAAATTAAATGTATAATGCGTATTAAATTTGATCAAATGAGGTTATGTTTAGAATGAATTAATTGATTAATGCGAAAATAAGTGAAACAATGTTGAAATAGAAATGTTTTATTGCCAAACAAAGAAAATTAAAAATAAAAAAAGCATTAAACAATACAAAATATAAACATAACATAAATATAACTTTAAAAAAAAATAAAAGGAATAGTCTCAGTTTCCGCAAGCACAAGTGTATTCGTGCAGCGCTGATTTTCAGTCTCTCCCTCTCCTCAAATCGTTTGAGCCTTGAATACAGTTTAGTTTAAAACAGCAGGTAATTTGCGGACTGCAGTCTTCTTATTCCATACTTTTATCAATAAATGTCGACAGCCTCGTTGGTCGTGCTGGTTGCAACTGCGACTGCCGACCGGTAGGTCCCGGGTTCGATTCCCGGGTCGAACACTACAACATTTTCTAATTTAGATTTTCTAGTAGTGGTTCGGAGTTTGGATATGTGTTCGGTGCATGGCAACAGGCTCCACCACCTACTCAATAGTGCGATGTAAATGTAACCGGTGAAACGTAGGAGTGTTCTACATTCCTCTGCCTACCTCTTCGGGGATTATAGGCGTGAAGTTACGTTTGTCGAATAAATGAAATACGTGATATACAATTAAAGCATTTTCAATCGATCTCAGCTTGTGTTACGTAATTAATATTAGGAAAATAAACTACTTATTTTAAATCAATTATGAAGTTTTATTTATATAATCCTTTTTCTTTTGCCCGTCAATTAAAAATCCACTTTGTTTTGAACAGCCGAATATTATGAAAACTTGAATTGATCTTTTTCAAGTCTTTAGTTACAAGATCCTTGTTAAATCGTAACATGCTTCAAATTTGATTAATTAACTTTAAATTATTTGAGAATGCTTCAAATTTGATTAATTAACCACATTGTTCCAGTGTGTTAGAGAAATTACAGGCTTATTAATTCGTCAATACTTAAAAGTTATTTATTAAATTGTAAAGCAAGTTGCTATACATAGTTCTGAGGATTGAAATTATGATTATGTTAAGCAATCACTAAAAATAACAACCTCACTGAGTTTCTTTGTAATTCTTTTCAGTTGCGATACGAACTAAAGTAAACTTATCTATAATGACATTTATATGTGATTGCAAATTCTATATAAATAAATGATTTTGATTTTGTCTCTACTTTGTAATAATTATGGGAGACGATGATATTATGACGTACCCTGTTTATAAAAATTTTCTTTTTATCCCTCGCTAAGAAACTGCGTAGGCACTTTAGATTTCGCCATAATGTTTTAACTATTTTTGACTAGTGTTGTACATTGTGCCCTAATCCTTTACATTGCGCGGGATCTGTGGAACAATAGTGGAAAGATGTAAAGATTATCTGCTTCCCCTGTAACAGAATTAGATAATAATTGTTACGCGTCCTTTGTAATTCCATTCGCCAGTACTTTAAACATTTCTATATGTGACCACAACACTCAAAATTTTAAGTAGATATGTATATGATTAACATGAAACAATATAAGAAAAATGATAATTATCCGGCATTTCCATTAGAAATTAAACCTAGGGCGAAGTCAGTATCGGTGTAATATAATTTAATATCTAGCTGCCAGTAGGCATCAAAATTTAGTTATATTTATATCGCGGCATCCAAACAGCCAAAAAATAGACCATTGTGTCAAATACGAGTGAAATATAATAGAGTGACCGGTGATAAATAAGCCTCGGTGCGACTTTAATGGTATCTGCTGAACTCATCAACAAAACTCGAGTAAATGTTGCCAGGGCTGAACGAAATGTTTTGAAAACACATATCGCACATAACACGCGTCTTAATTTGGCTATTTGTAAGCGTAGGTACGTTATTTTGCACTGTTCTATGATATCATTGTGGTGCGAATATAAAAAAGGAATTATGTCATTTCTTTTCTTTTGCATCAATTATTGACTGGCTCATTGGTCGTGTTGGTTGCAAGTGCCACTGCCGATCGGAAGGTTCCGGATTGAGTTCGAGAGGAGCCTATTGCCATGCACCGTACACACATCCAAACTTTAGCTACTTTAGCTATTTTAGCTAGTACAAAATCTAAATTATAAAAATCCAGTAGTACCTGGCCCTGAATTTGAACCCGGGACCGCCCGATAGGCAGTCGCGTTTGCAACCAACACAACCAAAGAGGCAGTCAAAGTATAGTGATTATAAGCTATATGACCTTTATTCAACTTTAATATTACAAGTCTTCTCAATAATAATCGTCTACACATTTAACTTACATAATAAAAAACACGCAAATAAATATCACCTTCACAGCCCTGAGACATCGAATGTTGTAACTATGTTTTAAATAAAATATTATATTTGCCCATCAATTTAAACCCTAAACGCGTATGTGTAACGAGATGTTTCTTGTGGAAAAGTTTAAACAAGAACGTTTTTGTGCACAATTTCATAAACGCATGTATACATAAGTGGTATTGATTAAAAACTCTCTTTTATTATCGGCAAATCAAAGTAACATTACGCCGGTAATCCGCGAAGAGGTAGACTGAGAAGTAGGTAAGGTAGACAGTAGATATTCCCACGTTTAGCTTGTTACGTTTTTCGTGGCGTAAGTACATATCGGTGACGACTACTAGAAATGTCTTCAAGATAGTTTAGGTTGGAAATTTCAATAGTATATACCAGCCCAGGACCACTCTTTCCAGAGTCCTGTTTACAGCCACACTACTAAAACAATTTATAAGGTAACTAACGGAACTTTACGCCTGTAATCCCCAAAGAGGTAGGCAGATGAATGCAGAACATTACCACGATTCACCGGTTACGTTTACGTCCCAATATGTAATAAGTGGTGAGCCTATTGTCACGCATCGGGCACATATCCAGACTCCGAACCACTACTAGAAAATCTAAATTACAAAATTTTGGAGTGTCGGGAATCGAACTCTACACCTTCCTATCGGCAGTCGCACTTATATAACATTAATTGAACAGATATCGTTTGTTGCACGTCATAGGCTGTGTTAAGCTGACTCCTTAATCCAATGGTTAATAAATATGACTGTTGAGCCAGAGGCCTCACCTGGACCTAACATTTGAGTGACCGATCGAACGTGCAAGTTATGTGTCAGGGATTCAAATTGGAGTACAAATGTGCATAAATTCTTTTATACCAAATCGACATCAGTGATTAACAAAATCATATATCACAACGAAAGAAAGGTAAGAAAGGACACATGGATGATTTTATTCGCCTAAAACATTGCCAACTTTACTTAACATTGAGGTGCTTTCAACGTGTCGCTAATAATGTTAAAAAGAGTCTTAATATGTAGAAAAACAATATAAATTCATCGTCGTGTTCAATGGCGAACGAAAAAACGAGCGAGGACAGCTGACAAAACACCATTAGAGGGGAATGCACGCGCGCCGGAGGGACGAGATACCTTTATACGTCTGACGCTATGACGTCGTGCGTCACCTCATTACACATGCATTTATGCCTAATGTCAACGGAGAAACGAAATATGTATGTATGTAATGACGTCACGCATCACTTCGATACATAAATATACGCTGTTACATTTATAACATTCACACACTTATATACGTAGCTGTCAAAACAGTCTAACTAGTTTCGGACCTAATCGAAAATATTTATTGAAGTGAAACTTCTTTATCGGGGTTGGAAAAAAATTAGTGTAACATTTTTTCGTTACGCGCCATCTTTTTTTTCCGTTACGCGCCATCTTTTTATTCACCATTCATTGTTA